>JAJPUD010006069.1:51200-139497 GCA_023553655.1 Myrmecobius fasciatus | reverse complement strand
AAGTTTAAGAGTTCAGCACTGTATTTACTTTCAAAGAATCTACTTCTAAAGTGCATGATCAAGAATTGATGGACTACCAAGACTGCATATAAAGATCCAGGTTTTTTAATGGAACACAAGGAATAAAAGCTCAATATTAATCAGAAGTATGATATGGCAACTAAAAAGCCAACTCAAGATTAGGTTACAATACTTTGGCCAGTTACTGAAAGCATATTTTAAGAAGGATGAGAACAGGTTGGGCTATATCCAGATGTCCTTGGGCCAAGCAGAATAAGCTTAATCCCCTCTTCCAAGTAAATGATTTTCAAAACTTGAAGCAGTTATCCTAATTCTCTAAGTCTTTTGTTCCTTGGAGTTTTCTTTCTTTTCTATTCCCTTTCTAGATTGTCAGTTTCCTTCATAAAATAGGCAGCCCAAAACTAAATAGCAACTGAATTATAATTTGCAGAACACAGGTAGACCTCTAGAGGTAGAATTCCAAATAGAAGTATCATAGAGTCATAAGACAAGAAGGTCATTTAGTCCAATTTCATCATACAAAGCACAAAGCATAAGAAGAGGCAAAGCAAATGCAAAGAAACCTACAAAAAGGGAATCATGAATGTGACTACTGTATAGAATCTTAATTTTCAAACTCTTCCTGCAATTCACACATTCTTGCCTTTGCCTACCCTTGGGCAGATAGAGAAGGAAGCAAAAACTAGAAATGTGATTTCATTGGTATAGATAACTCCCCAAAAAAGAAAGTCTCTCTACCAATACAGATTGATAGTTACAGAGTTGTGTAGAATACTGAGATGTTAAATGACTTACCCAAGGTCTCATAGTCAAGATTTATCCAAGACAGAACCTGAACTGAGAAATTTCTAACTGAGGCTGACTCTCTACTATGGCATGATGCTCTTAATTTACAGGTAATAAAACTACAGCACAAAGAGAAGTGACTTCTAAATCTCCCAGCATATTAGTAGTACAGCCAAATTTCCTGACTCCAAATTCTTTCCACAGCTCTTTTCATTACATCCTATGGGAGTGAAGCATAACTTCAATTGCTGGAGGGAGCTAGATTAATATGGAGGACAAATAAATCAAGGTCTGATAGCCTAGAAAATTACCACTTCTGAAAATGCTCAAAGACATTTATCTTCTATTGCCAAACCAATGGGCATTTTTAATAATAGCGCTATTTTGTAGCAATGTAGACAATCATATTTCAGTCTATTTGATCTGCATTAGGAAAAAGTAAATATATGATTGTAGAATTTTATGTGGGTGGATAAAGACAAATGTCCTTCCTTAATAAGATGCCCCAGGAACTAGGAGCACGGGTGTTTGAAAAATTGTGACAAAATATTTGTTGTCACCAAACAATTGTACAAACAATTGTACTCAAGATGCAGCAGATCAGAAATGATAGAATAACTGCCCTGTGGCTCTGGCCAGGAACCTGTGCATATTGGGGAAAGTTTAATAAGAAGTATTCAATGAGCAGGTTACAATTCCCCACCCGTCAACTCAATAGTGCATGTAAGTGAAATGCTGCCAAACACAGTGAGCAGAAGATGCTAATGGGTTCAGCAAGGGAAAAGATGAGACCATAAACATTTGTCATTTGCAGTCTAGATGGGTTGCAAGGATCGGAGTTTGCTTTTCAGCTAAAAGTATCTGAAGGTTACAACCCCTTCATTGCAGCTGATCTGCTGACACCTATATTATATGGCATGGAACCAAATAAGGTTTTTTTCCCCTTTCCCATCATAGAAGCAGAAATTCATTAAGATTCTGAATTGAAGTGAACCCCAAAAGGCCATCTAGTCCAAGCACCTGACTAGTGCATAACTCCCTCTTGCAAGATAACATCCCTGAAAGTCATTATCCAAGTTCAGAAACTGTATGTTTTGATGGGAAATTTAAAGATCTACAAGTTTTTAGACAATTTTGTCTTGCACCTTTATTTTTATAAATGAGGAATCTGAGAAAGTATCCAAAGCAAGATTCAAGACCACATCTCTTAAACTTCAAATTCAGCCCTCTATCTACAGCTTTTTGTTTAATAAGAACATCTTTCTTTTCAGATTGGCTAAATAACTTGCCCATTAAAACCCAGCTAGTAATCAGGGGAGTCGGGAATAGCTTTTGACCTGGAACAAGAACTAGTTTCAATTTCTGACTCAAACACTTATGAAAGTTTGAATCACAGGCAAATCATTTCCTGAATCTCAGTTTCTTTATCTATAAAACATCAATTACAAACCTCCTTTTAAACCATTTAGCACCATAGAAAAATGAGCTTTTAACATTCCCTTTGGCATTCTTTTTGATGAACATCTCTCAAGTTTTGGTGATACAAGCTATCATATATAAAGTTTGTTTTGTTTCCTTTTTGTTTTAGAGGATCATGGCCATCAAGCAAGTCTTGAATGCCCACAACATCAGCTTTTTCCTAAGAGGAGGCTTCTGGGTACTTGTAACACTACGTGACACAGATTCAGGTAAAGACAGAATATGTGTCATTCTAGACAGAATATGTGTAATTCTTGCCCCAGACACTGGGTGTAGAGAACTGAACAATTAATTCCCTTTGACTACATGCTGGAACCTACCAGTATAATTTAAGAATTGTTCAGAAACTTTATCCAATGGAGCATTGTTAATGATTAATAATAATAATCCTTCAGCTATCTAACCATTTTGAGTCATAATTTAGCTTGAAGATAATGGGCCATTTATTGGAAACAAAATCTGACTCTTGATAGATGTTGCTGAAGGATTTTATAGTTTCTTCAGCTACAAAAGGAGGATATTGGGTTTTGCCCAGTTCTACCTCTCTAAGCTTGGTATTCTTGATCTCTTTTACAGCTCTCATTTGATTATTTGTGCTCCCTCTTAGCTCTAAAGCTTTGTATCATAAAACAGAAGAGCAATCATGCATAAAAAAGTTAAGCTAGGAGGAATTACAAATTCATTGTAATTAATGAAAACAGTTACAAAATTTGACCATATCCATGAAACAAATTTCTGTTTTGTTTTTTTTTTTTAATTCCCATGGGTCACAATCTTTCTCTTTGCTTCTTGATTCTATTATTTTTGGATGATAATTTCAGTAGGGACTGAAGAGCTTTCCTCTGCTCTTCAATCTGATCCCCCCCAATCTGATTTTTAATTTTTTTTTTTGTTTTTATATCACTAATTTCTAACTGTAACCCTTCTCTCTCAGCTGTGCCTTGTAACAAATATTTTTAAAAGAAAAACAAAAAAGCAGTTTAGAAAACCCAGCTAACAAGTCAAAAAAGAAAAGAAAGATCAGCTAAGATATCAGTCACAACTAACAGGATTTGAAGTATCCCACATCAATGGCACTCCATTTCTATACAGAGGGGGAAGGGCATGCTTTAAGTACTTTTATTTCTATTATAAAGTACAGCTTATTATCTAATGGAATGATCTAGACACATTTTTACTGGTAGCACAGAATCCTAAATGCTAGTGGCTAAGTGAAATACAACTACCAAGCTATGATTTAAATCAGAGGTTTTTCTCTTTTTTTTTTTTTTGAAAGTCTGGTAGTCTATGATGGTTCCCCTTCTCAGAATATTTTTTAATGATTTCATATTTTATTTCCCCCAATTTCATAAAAAATAGCAGAATATTATTTTAATTCATGAAATAAAATAGACAATTACTAAAGAAAGCAAATATATAGAAATATTTATCAAAACATGTTTTTAAAGTTCTCAGACCCTACTTTTCCACAATTAAGAACTTTTCATTTAAGTAAGAAGGTCACTGAATTTCTCAGACCCTACTTCTCCACATTAAGAACTTCTCATTTAAGAAGGTCACTGAATTGCAGAACTGGAAGGAACTTTGGTACCTAAATTGTAGAATACTTGATTGGAAGGGACTTAAGAAATCTAGCCCAAATGACTCATTTTGCAAATGAAAAAACTGAGTCCCAGGACTCTTCAAGTAAAATCAGGAAGGAAAGGAAGAGATTGCAACTGACAGGAATTAAAGGACCAAAGAGCTTAGTTTTGTGGGTATAGTCATATATTTTAACTGTATTCATTAATTACAACTCTCCTGGTTTCATTTTTATGCATAATTGTTCATATGTTTTATGATCCATAGAACCATTGGCTTTAGAGCTGAGAGGGGGCTGAAATCGTTAAGTAGAAGCTATAGAAGAGACCTTCAAATGCAAAGTATAAGGTGGTAGAATTGGGCAGAATCCAACGTCCTCCTTTTGTAGATGAAGAAATTATGCCCCAAAGTCACATGCCTTGAAATCCTTTTCTAATCATTTCTCCACTGAGTCTGACCTCTCAGTTTAAACTGGGCCTACTCTAAAGGAACCTAAAGATAGAATTAGAATTCCTGGTGGTGGTTCTTTACTCAAAATAATCTGAATGTCTGTGAAGCTCACCAAGACGATCTACTAACCATCTCATTGATTTGCAGATTCTCAAAGGATTGGAGGAGGAGGTGGATATTGGGCCCTCATTGTTTTATTCCTTATTTGCCTATTTGCAGTGGGAGCATTCATTCTCTACAAATTTAAAAGGCAAGTCCACTTTCCATTTTTTTAGGCATTGAAATAATAGATATGTGTAATGCATATCTGCTATTTCTATGTAAATAGCATTGGAAGTCCTCCATGTTGTATAAGGAGTGTGTCTTGTCTCTAGAATATTCCCTACATTTATTTGTCATTGGAGTCTGAAATTATGCCATTAAAGCTCCTGCACACCTCTAGTTAAAAACATCATGCTCTTCTTAAATTTCCATAATGGTAGGAAGCCTAAGAATTCATTTATTCATTCACTCATCATTACAAAAATATTCATAACATTGGGTAAAGTGGAAAGAACATAAGCCTTCAAGTCAGAAACTTCCTTTGGCTATATTATATGAGTGACACTGAGCAAATCATTTCAGTTTTCTGATCTATAAAATATAGAAGTCACATTATATTATCTCTAAGGCCATGTCTAGTTCTAAAATTTTATAAATTTGCCTGTTCCAACTTAACTGATATCACCATGCATGAAATGAATGAATAAAAAGTTATTTATAAAGCACTTCCCATTTGCCAAGCAAGGGATAGACATATAATTGTTGGTCAGTTTCTGCCCTCAATGAACTTTTATTCTAATGGATATAAAAATAAGCCATATAGGGGAGAAAATGGGGCTTTTGGTGAATGAATATATAGGCCTTTGACACACCCTTTCCAGAAGCAATGAGAGTCTTGCTTTGATTATTATGCAAACAGTAGTGCATGGAAAGCAGGAAGGATGTGTGTGCCACAGTAGAACAGGTGGAGCCTTGAAGAAAAGAATGGAGTGTGTTCCAAGAATGGAGCACATAGCATCCTATATGGAAAGCATGGATACAGCAAACAACATTGTAAAGCATTGAACAAGAAGTACTTAAGCAAAAGTAAAAAGAAATGGACAAGGAGACAAGATTACAGAAGAGACGAGAGAATGTGGGTACCCTTGAACTGTTCCTGAAACACAACACAGTCATCTAGGGATGGCCAGATTGCCAAGAAGGAAAAGTGTAGGTGGGGGCTGCCATTATTCCCACTCCACAGGAAGGGCCAGTGGCTCAGACATTAAGCACCCCAATCCAAAGTCTCAGATTTATATAATAATTTGTATGAAATCTGAATGTGGTACTGTTAGGAGACAGCCCCTTTGTCTAAGAGACAAGGCTGTGATCTAGTCAGGACCATTGAAATCAATTCTCTGAATTGCTTAACAAGAAATAAGGAATAAGGGACCCAGGAAACTTAAGCCACAGGACACAAACATCTAGGGAAGAGGGCAATGCTTTGTATCTAGGTCAGTAAAGACCAGTCTGTCGGGTGCACATCAGGAACAACAGTGGCCATGAACACAGTATCTTTGGCCAGAAACCAGATTTCCTTTAATACCAAAAATGAAAAACATTTAAGGTAAAAAGAATAAAGGCAAAAGAAATTTGTGTGGTAACTATCCCCAAGTGTCAAAAAAGCTGATACAGGGAAGAAGTAAAGAAATATTGCTTTTCCCCAGGGGGCAGGAGAACCACAAGCTACAAGTTACAAAGTCTGATTTAGAGTTAATGTAAGGAAGAACTTTCAACATTTAGAGCTACCCCAAAATTGGAAGCAGTTGTCTCAGCAGCAACCTGTGATAGAGCACAGGGGATAATTGGTCATGGAGATTTTGAGGTGACTTTCAACACTGAGTCAATGATTCTTAGAGCGATTGAAAAAACATACTGACAGTCTATACATTTTATACAGAGGAGGAAAAAGGGAGAGCTCAAGAACACTTTCAAATGTAGGCCGCCCCAAGTAAGAGGCTCACCCACCAATCAGTTAAACAATAGACATAAATGCTATGTACCAGGACAGCTAAGTTGTTCAGTGGCTAGAGCACTAAGCTTAGAATCAGGAAAACTTATCTTCATGAGTTCAATTCTAGCCTCAGATCCTTGCTCACTGTGTGAACCTGGACAAATCACTTAACCTCATTTTCCTCTTCTATAAAATGAGCACAAGAAGGAAAAAGCAAACCATCCCAGTATCTTTGCCAAGAAAACCCCAAATGGGGTCCTGAAGAGTCAGAATATAACTGAGCATATATTCCTAATTGTTAGATTTCAGTCGCAAATGCAAAAAATTTCAACTTTCTTAAGAGCAGGAATAATTCAAAGTCCCATATCTGAGAAAAGTCCCATAGCACCCTGAGAAAAAGCACCATGCATTGCTGGAATGCTTTTATAAGTGATATTCTTTAGTGCTCATTATTAATTTATCTCCATCTTCTTTTTCCTCTAGTTTATAAAGAATGTTCCCTCTTTATGGGAGGTGAGGAATCTCCATTTGGTGCCCACCTATGGAGGACTAAGAGCCCCACTGAGCTTTTTTGAGGTGCCTTACCACATTGCAATATGCTGTAAAAATGGTTGATGTGCACAATAATATCATCTCAATGGCAATCCAGCCAAAGTCTAGCCTTATGGCTTGTAAAGCTGCCAGGAGCATCCATTACCAGATACTAGGGATTTACACTTCTTAATTAGCCCTGGGGTTAGGCACAATTAGACACCAACACAGTTACCCAAAGACAAATGGAGTAGGGAAGTTTTTGTGTCATTGAGTTTTTTCCCTTAGAAAAAACACAATTCTCCCCCTGGGACTAGCTGTCATTCTGGAAATCTTTAAGCATCTCTCCCTTTAATGATAGAAATGACAAGTGCATGCTAGAGCACAAAAACCTCTTCTCCCCCTACCCTTTTGTTTTAATGTGTTTTTTTTTTAAGAATTTTGCCCTTGGAAATTATAAGGGGGCTTAGATTTCAATTTGGATTTACTTCAAGCTACTACTGATAAGAATTTGAGAAGACAAACAGGTCCGGTCTGAGAAACTGATGATTGGATTCTGTACCTGTGGATTAGCTGGCAAATTTGCCCAAGCTTAGGCCTGATGAAATATGGCTAGCAGAATGATTATTTTGTTTAATATTGCATGATTTTGCTGCAGTGCAAAAATAAATGGGCTCTCTATTACATATCTTAAAATTGTTCCCTAATTAATATTCAAAAGAGCTTACATGAATATAGACCTGGACAATAGATCAAAGCTTCCATTACAACAAATGAATAATAATAATTCTAACAGAGTCCATTTCTATATCAATAAAACTTTTAAATGTTTACTAAGCACTTTCCTTGCAATCACCTCTTTAGGTTATTGGAATATAAGTATTAGTGGTCCTCATTTACAGATGAACTAATCGGGTCTCAGATAGGTTTAGGGACTTGTCTAGTAAATTAATGATGAAGCTAAAATTTCTTTTCAATCCAAATATCTCTTCCTATTACTGCTACCAGAAAAAAAACTTAATATACTGGAAATAGCACTAGCTTTTTAGTCAGGCGATAAACATTTATTAAGAAGTACTTAGTTCCAGGCACTGTGCTGGAATACAAAGAAAGGCAAAAAAACAAAAACAAAAACAAAAAAAAGCCTGTTCTTATCGTGGAGTTACTTACAATCTAATGAGGGGGATAACATGCAAATAATTATTTACAAGCAAAATATTTATAGAAAAAAAATTTAGAAACAATCACCAGAGAGATCACTAGTATTAAGGGAGTCGGAAGGACTTCTCTTAGGACAGAATTCCAGGCATGAGGAACAAGTACAAGAGTAGGAAAATCCCACGTGAGGAACAGCAAAGAGGAGAATGTCAGTAGATTGTGGAGTATGTTATAGGGAGTGAGGAGTAGGAAAACTGGAAAGGTAGAAGCAGGGCGAGTAGATAAGGGCTTCAAATACCAAGCAGAGAGTTTTATATTCAGTCCTGGAGGTGATAGAAAATTTAATGAATAGAGAGGTGATGTGGTCAGATCTACACTTTAGGAAGATTTTTTTCCCCACACAGTTAAAATGGACCACAGTAGGGAAAAACTTGGGATAGGGAGGTCAATCAGAAGGTTATTTCAGTACTTGAGTAATGCCATCATGAGGACCTTCACAAGATGGAAGCAGTATTAGAGGGAAAGGGATAAGGGAGAACGGTTGAAAAGGTAAAACTGATGGGACTTAGCAATGGATTAAGTATGAGAGGTGAGAGAAAACAGAATGTTAAGAATGATACCTGGATTGTAAGAATGGTCTACTGGAAGTGACATTGACAATAATAGGGAAATTCAGAAATGGAGAGAGTTTTGGGAAAAAGAAAATGAGCTAAATTTTGGATATAATGAATTTAAGATGTTTTACAATGCATCCAATTTGATATATTTATATGCAGTTAGAAATGTGATTCTAAAAGTTAGAAATTATGATGGGGTAATAGATCTAACAATCATTAGCACAGAGATAAGAGACCTGAGCCTGAATCCTACCTCTGATTCTTAGCTATGTGACCATGGGTAAATGTATGTCATATCTATAATCTTTCATTTTCTTATCTGTAGAATGGGGCTGGGAGGCAGCTAGGTGACTCAGTGGATAGAGCATCAAGCCTGGAGAAAACCTAAATTCAAATTCTAGCTTTTCCACTTATTATCTGTGTGATAATACAAATAAGTCATTTTATTTCTCTAGGTTGCAGTTTCCTCATTTGTAAAATGAGAGTATATATATATAGGTCCTCTCTAGCTCTAGATATTATCATTGCTGCATATTAGTAAGTTTCTATAATACTGGTAGCTCCAAAGAACTCCTACTGAGGGAAAAGGAAGAGAAAACATATCCACAGAAGACATGAGACTTTACAACTGAAGAAAGAGACCTGCACATCCATCTGGTATCTATTGGAAAATGGTCTTTGATCCATTTTTATTCTAAATACTAATGGAATCAGTTGTCACTAAAAAAAAGTATATGTGTCAAGGTTTGAAACAGTGCTAAACCCCATTCCTCTCCTCCCAGAGCCTTGGAGAACCAAATTCCAAATGACAAAAATTATCCCTGGCTACAGGGCATCAATGTGGCAGTATTCTAAGCCAGAGAAATGAGGAATAGGAAATGGAGGATCAGAGTGGGAAAGAGGTTCTGCAGCATTCTATTAAGTCTGAGTAAAAAAGCCCAGCATGCAGCTAGGATCAATTCTATCCCATAAAAATATCACTTAGAACACAAACTAGTGAGTCATAAATTGCCCAGTATGGCAAAAAAAAATGATTTTGATGTGGTCAGGGTAGCAATTCCTAGTTTGAAATAAATATATGACAAATTCAACAATGGTTATTCTCTTTAGCAAATGGTAGATTTATTTAGAAGAAGTTGCAGACATCATAAGAGGTAAAATGGGCACTGAAAGTGGCAAATATTAATTAGAGGTGGGAGAGCAATAGGATTCTCATTATCAAAGAAAGAAATCTGGAAGAGTCCATTAAAAGAATATGGCCTGAGGTCTAGGTATGGCATAGACTAGCCGGTTAAATCCAAAGAGGCGTTTAGCAGACTAGCCAGAATTAGCCATATAATAAAGAGAAAGTTGTTATTAAAGGGAAGGCACTATGAAGAGGGAGAGAGTACTTCATAGTGTGCTTAGTCCTGAAATAGGACTGAAAGATCTTTTATAGGGGAAATACAGCCTTGGGCATTTCTCAGGACTAGAAAAAATGTGGTAGTTCAACAGGCAGGGTCAAGGAGGAGCCAGATGGAATGCACCTGATAGACCAGGTTCCAGACCTGTCTAAAAGATATGTTAATCAATATCTCAAAAGTTGTTTAAAACTGTCCAGATGTTGGGGATAGATAATGGAGGTTGATAAAGAGTTCCATCCTTACAATCACTCTGATTTGTCTGGGAAACAGGATGGTCTGGGAATTGGTTGTGCCTGATAAAAGCAGGTTAGACTTCTTTCTGACAAGGGGAAAGAGTAAGTCCCCATCACTTTAAGTTCCATTTCCCAAGAAAAGTACCATCAAAGAGGATGGACTCAGAAAATGAGCAATAATGGAAAAACAAGGAGGAAAAAAAAGTTGAAATCACTAGATCTCTCACCATAAGCAAGTAGATCAACAGGAAAAACATTAATAAAAGAAGGAAATATAGTCTCCAGAGCCAGTAAACAAATTTAGACCTCTGTGAATAAATACTGTAAAACAAAGGAAAATGAGCTAACACTTAAAAAGACAAAAGAACTTGTGAAATTTGCGAACTGGGAACCATAAAACACTGTTCGTGAGTGCTTTTCAAAAATCATGTCCTTCCAACACAAAATAATGAGTAAAATAGAAAAACTGTATTCTGTAATAGCAAGTCTCACAATGAACTGGGAATACAAATATACAAAAGTGAAGAACAATCTAGGAGAAAAAAACCTCAGTGACATTAAAAGAAAATATATTCTCTATTGAAGTAAAGCATAATGATCAATGACAGGATGCATGAACAACCCAAGAACCATAGGTCTCCCAGAAGAACACAATTCACAAAGTCTAGATACAATAATGCAAGAAAACAAATCTACAAGAACAGTATAATGCAAAAAAAAAAAACTACTACCAAGAACTTCTGAACTCAGAAAATGAAATACTAATTGAAAAAATTCATAGATCACCTACACAAAAAAATCCAAGTTTGAAAACTCCAAGATATACAGTGGTTAAATTTAATAATTTAAATTCAGAAATAACTAGTTCTGCAAGCAGCCAGGAGAAAGACCTCAAAATACAAGTTAACAATTTGAATGACACAGAACTATTCTGCATCCATCAGAAAATGCTGTAAAGTATGCAAACATGAGTACTCTGAAGAGCAATAGAGCTCAGGTGAGCTTAAACATATATGGGGGAAAAAAAAAAGGAAAGACATTCCAGAAAAAAAATCCATTTGAAACATTCTTAGGAAGAAAATTAGATCTGAAAGACTGTTTCTTGAACACCACAGACAACAGAAATAGAGTGGGAAAAAATGCAGCAGTCAAGGACCACTGCAAAAGAGTCGCATGAGAGAGACCAATTACACACACACACACACACACACACACACACACACACGGAAATAGAAGTGAAAACAGAAATCAGGTGGAAGCAACAGGGAAGAAGCAGCTTTGTGGACAGAACCTTGTAGTATTCTGCCTGGAGGTAAAACAATGTTTTTCATGGGATTACATTTCAAAGTAGAAGTATACATGAAAGGGAAGCAAGGAATAGAGGGAAGTATGTGATGTGTCCATGTTAAATCAAAATCTTTCAATGATAGAAAAGTGATCTTTGTCATCACTCTTAAAGAGAAGAGTTTGCCAAAGAATGGGTGAAAAGGGACAAAGAATAGAAAAGTGAAGGGAGGGGGAGAGCAAAACCTTGTTTGGGTGGACATAAGGGGTTTCACTGATGAATGCTCCTGTGAGCACAGAGATGTTCCATGAAAAGAGATGTCTGGAGGATTTATTATTTGAAAAGACACATCCTCCCTCAGAAAGGGGAGAATTAGAACTCCTGGGGTCAACTGGCACCTGTGGCAATAGGAGGACATGAACCCACAGAAGAAATTTCAGAAGAAAAGAAAAGGCAATAGATTATGCAACTATAATCAGGAATTTGGGAGAAGATCCTAATATAGGGCACTATCTCCTCTGTTGTCTGAAGGAATAGGAATTATTTTAGATATGAGACACCATCTAAAGGGGAATCCAGTAGGCAGACACTACAAGGCAGTGAGTGGTATAAATCACCTAGAGAGCAGAGCCCAGAATGAATGCCTCAGAAGTTTTGATTGCATGAGAAATACAGAGACTAGAAAGAAGCTGAATAATTAGAAGGATCATGAACCAGAAAATGAGAGTCTAGAGGAAACAGAAAGGGATGATAAATAATGAAGAGAATAAGAGAAGTACTCTCTAGAAAGGGACACAAGAAATGAAATAAAAACAACAACAACAACAACTAATGATCAAGACTAGTTGAATTGGAGGGGTTTTACTTAAGTAACAGAGGAAGAAAGAAGAGAACAATTAAAGAAATTCATAAATAAAACTCCAAAGAAAAAGGAGTAACAAACAGGAGGGGGAATCAGAGAAGAGAAGAAGAGAGAGAGTGGGAATAAGACTGCCTTAAAAAAAATTAAGCGAAAGTAATTAAACAGACTTAGTACTGTTTTTATAGCATGGGGAGGGAGTAGCCATAACTTTAAAGGTGAATGGATTAAACAGCCCAATAAAATGAGAAAGCGACAGATTGGATAGGAAAATAAAACTCTACAATATGTTGCTTACACAAAACACATCTGAAAAACGAACACATACCCAAGATAAAAGTGTGAGGATGGAAAAATAATTTATTATGCATCAAATGAACCCAAAATAGCAATAGCTGTAATCATGCTATCTGACAAAGCAAACACACACACATACACATGTATATATATATATATATATATATATGCATATATATATGTGTGTGTATATATATACATATGTGTATGTATACATATATGTGTGTGTATATATGTATATACACACACACACATTTAATATATATATGGAGAGATGGGTTCTAATTCCCCCCCTCCTAAAGGAGGATATATCTTTTCAAATAAAAAATCCTTCAGATAACACCCAATAGAAAAATACAGAGAGAGAATGTGTGTGTGTGTGTGTGTGTGTGTGCGCGCGCGCATTAAAGAATAAACAAAGAAACTACATAATTTTGAAAAGAGACATGGACAGGAAACAAGTATCAGTAATAAACTTTAAAACTAAAATACAAGAGGAAATAGTAACACAATAATGCCAAAAGAAGAAGACTTTGACATCGCTCTCAGTTTTGGATACATCTAACAGAAAGAAAAACAAAAGATATATATATATATATATATATATATATATACATACATATATATAGATATATAGATATATAGATATAACTGAATTAGTTGCTGGGATAAGTAGAGTGAAAATTTATAACATGTAAATGGGGCTGCAGAAGTATATACATATTTCTAAGCACCACATGGAACTTTTGCAAAAATTAATCATTTAACAGGGCACAGAGATATTTTAAATAAATATAAAGATAGAAACGTAAAACCATCTCTTACAGACCATCATGCAATAAAAATAGTCATGGGTTCAAGGACCACAAACAAAAGACAGATTCAAATGGAGACTTAACAATGAAATTCTAAATAATGAATCAGCCAAAGAACAAATCATAATTATGTGAAGGAAAATTATAATGATGAAACAGCATATAAAAATTTCTGGGATGCAGCCAAAGTAGTCTCCAAGGGAAAAATTATATCCCTATAAGCATACATTAACAAAATAGAAAAAGAGAGGATTAATGGACTGAATATTCATTTTAAAATATTGGAAAGCCAACAAATAAACCTAAAAATAAAAGGAGAGATATTAAAAATTAGATAAAAATAGATAAATTGGAAACAAAAAGCCATAAAAGTAATAAATAAAATTAAAAGCTGGTTCTTTGAAAAGACTAATAAAAATCAACAAACCTTTTAGCTAATTTGATTAAAAGGAAGAAGACAAGTGAATAAAGATGATATCACAACAAAACCAGGAAGAAATAAAAAGAATAATCAGAATCTATTACACACAGTTATATAATAACAAAGCTGAGAATACAAAAGAAATCAAGAAATACCATCAAAAGTAGAAAATTGCCAAACTACCAGCTCAGATAGAGACTTTAAATAACCCAGTCTCAGAAAAGGAAATAGATTTAGCTATAAAGGACCTACCAAAGAAAAGATCTGATGGATTTACAGGATAAGTCTGTCAAACTTTTAAAGAAAAATTAGTACTCATACTTCACAAATTATAATTTAAACAATTAGGAAAAAAGGACCTACTAGAATCCTTTCAAGACAAATACAGTCCTAATATATAAGCATCATGGAAACATACACTGCAGAAAGAAAACTATAAGCCAACATCATTGATGAATATTAATTTTAAAAAATTAAACAAAATTCTGTCAGAATACAGCAATTTATCCATGAAATCATTCATTATAATCTAATGTGATAAATACTTGGAATGCAAGGAGGGTTCATCATTAGGAAAACAACATAATTAAGCATATTCAAAACCCAAATCATCCAAAACCATGATTATCTCAATAGATGCAGAAAAGGCCTTTCACAGAGTATAATAAGACCCCTACAACATATAAATATAGAAGATCCTTTTTTAAACAAACAAAAAAAATCAATCTAAAACCAAAAGCAAGTATTATATGATATGGGGATACACTAGATTATTTTCCTTTAAAAAGTGGGTAGTGAAACAAGAATATCTATTCTCCCCACTATTGGGGAAATACAGTTCTGGATATATTGATATAGTTCTAGAAATGCTAGCTACAGCAACAAGAAAAAAATGAAAATCATAAAAATAGGAAAGGAAGAGATAAAATTATTGCTATTTGCTAATGATATGATGGTATGCTTAAAATATCCTGGGAAATCAGCAAAAATAGTAATTGAGGCAATTAATAGCCTCAGCAAAGTTGCAATATGAAAAGAAATCTTCAAAAATCAACAGCCTTTCTATATAACAATTAAAAACACACAAAAAGCAATAATGGAAAAGGAAATTTAATTCTGAATAACCTCAAAATGTAAAAAATACCTAAGGAGCAACCTCCCAAAGCACACACAAGACTTATACAAAGAAAAAAAAGAACAACATAAACAGCTAGAGAAATATTCAATACTCATGGCTAGGCCTTGCCAAAATAATAAACTTAACAAAACTACAAAAGTTACTTTATGCTCATTTCTATTACCAATCAAATTAACAATGAAATACATATAATACTTGATAAGATAATGGTAAAACTCACTTGGAAAAACAAAAGATCTAGAATATCAAGAGAGATTTTGAAAAGAAATAGAGATGAGGGGGCAAGAACACTTTTTTACCCTGAGGCAATTGGGGTTAAGTGATTTTCCCAGGGTCACACAGCTAGGAAGTGTTAAAGGTCTGAGATCATATTTGAACTCGAGTCCTCCTGACTTCAGGGCTAGTATTCTATTCACTGTGCCACCTAGCTACCCCCCAGCAATAGCACTTTTAAAAAAGTTTTTTAGACTTTCTTAATCTAGGCAGTGTGATAGTATTCTGTGGTTTATTCATTTTTATTTTTAATATTATATTTTTCCAAGTTACAGGTAAGACACTTTTTTGTTTTTGTTTTTTTTAATTTGAGTTCCAGATTCTCTCCCTTTCTCAATTCCATTTCCCCTCCCTATCAAGAAGGCAAAAGGGAAGTTATACAAAATATTTTCATAAAAGTGACATTGCAAAAGAAAACATAGATCCTCTACCCCCTCCCAAAAAAGAAAAACCGTCAGGAAAAATAAAGTTTAAAAAAATATGCTTCACCCTGTATTCAGACAATCTGGGTATGGATAGCAGTTTTCATCATAAGACCTTCAAGAGTGGTCTTGGTTCATTGTATTGCTGAGAAAAGCAAAGTCATTCAGAGTTGATCATCCCAAAACATTGCTTTTATTTTGTATTTAGTACATTTCACTTTGCATGAGCTCAGAGAGAACTTTCCAGGTTTTTCTGAGAGCATTTCTTACAGATGAATAGAATTTCCATCACAATCACATAGCACAATTTAGTCAGGCATTCCCCAATTGATGGGCATCCTTTCAATTTCTAATTCTTTGCTCCCATAAAAGGATTATAAGTAGTTTTATGTGTGTATAGGTCCTTTATGTTTTTTAAAAATTACTTTTGGGATACAAACCTAGTAGTGATACTATTAGGCCTTTGGGCATAGTTCATATGTTTTTATTATACATCCACAGGGGAATGACTTATTTTATATAAATTTGAATCAATTCTCTATACATTTGAAAAATGAGGCTTTCATCAGAGAAAGTTGCTTCAAAATTCTTTTTCCCAATTATTATTTCTAACTGTATTCCCACCCACTATTTATTCTATTCTCTCTCTCTCCTTTCACCCTGTCCTTCCTCAAAAGTGTTTTTGTTTCTGACATCTCTTCCCTCAATATGTCTTCTCTTCTATCACTCTCCACCTTCTCTTCTCCTCATACTTTCCTGCAAGATAAGACATATTTCTATAGCCATATTGAGTGTATATGCTATTTCCTCTTAGAGCCAATTCTGATTAAAGTTCTCACTTTCCCTCTTCCCCTCCATATTAAAACTTTTTCTTGTCTTTTTTATGGCAGATAATTTATATCATTATTTCCCTTTCTCCCAGTACATTCTTCTCTCACCTATTAATTTTATTTAGATACTATCACTTCATATTCAAATCACACCTGTGCCCTCTAATCTATATATAAGCCTTTTAACTGCTCTAATAATGAGAAAGTTTTTATGAATTAAAATTATTATCTTCCCATGTAAGAATGTAAACAGGTTATCCTTACTAAATCCCTTATGATTTTTTTTCCTGATTATTCCCTTATACTTCTCCTTAGTCCTGTATTTGAAAGTCCAGTTTTCTATTCAGTTCTTATCTTTTTATCATGAATGCTTGAAAACCTTTTATTTCACTGAATATTCACCTTTTCTCTTGAAGGATTATACTCAGTGTTATAGGGTAGGTGATTCTTGATTGTAACTCTAGCTCCTTTGCTCTTCAGGATGTCATATTCCAAACCCTCCAATTCTATAATGTAGTAGTAGATACTAAATCTTATGTTATTCTGACTGTAACTCTTCTATGCTTGAATTATTTTTTTTTCCTGAATGCTTACAATATTTTTTCTTGACCTGAGAGTTCTGGAATTGGCAATAATATTCCTTGGAGTTTTCATCTTGGTATCTCTTTCAGGAGGCGATTAGTGGATTCTTTCCATTTTTATTTTGCCGTCTGGTTGTAGAATACCAGGACAGTTTTCCTTGATAATTTCTTGATGTCTAGGCTCTTTTTATGATCATAGTTTTCAGGGGGACCAATAATTTTTAAATTATCTCTCCTGGATCTGTTTTCCAGGTCTGTGGTTTTTTTTTTGTTTGTTTGTTTGTTTTTTTGTTTTTTGTTTTTTCCATTGTTTTCCTAATAAGATTTTTCACATTGTTTTCTTTTTTCCCCCCATTCTTTTGGTTTTGTTTTATTGTTTCTAGAATTCTCATAAAGTCATTAGCTTCCATTTGCTCAATTTTAATTTTTAAGGAATTAGGTTCCTCAATGAACTTTTGTATCTTTTTTTTTTAATTTGGCTAATTTTGCTTTTTTAGGCATTCTTCTCAGTTTTTTTTTTTATTTTCTTTTGCATCATTTTCCTTTCCAATTTTTCCTCTACTCTCTTTCCTGATATTCAATATCCCCTTTGAGCTTTTCCATGGCTTGAGACCAATTCTTATTTTTTCTTGGAGACTTTGGTTGTAGGAGCTTTGACTTTGCTTCTGAATATATTTTGATCTTCTTTGTCACTATGGTAATTTTCTATGTGCAGAATCTTTTTTTTGTTCTTTATTAATTTCCCCAGCCTATTATTCAACTCTTAAATCTTTGTCAAAGTAGGATTCTGTTTCCAGAGTGGAGGGTGCATTGTCCCAAGATTCAGGGTTTTTTTGTAGCTGTTTTCAGACTCTAAGGACTTATGTTTTCATTTCTTCTAAAGTGGTATGATCCAAGGAGAAGTGTGTTTACTACTCTCTTGACCTATACTCTGGTTTGTGAGTGACCACAAGTAAAATTTTTTTCTTCCCTGAAACTGTGAGGAGAGTCCCCAATTTATACTAGCTATAAGTTCTAGGGGGTTAGTCTTCTTACTCACCCTGGAACCTTAAGACAGTTCCACAACCTGGATCATCTGGGCTGAAATCTCCAGAAATGACCACTGACACTTACTTTTAATGCCTCTGCTGCTAATTCAGCATCTTCCAAGGCCATCTCATTTTCTGGGTCAGGGACTTTGCTGGAGTAGCCTACACTAGGATTGGGTTTCAGTCCTACTCTGGTGCAAGACCTTTCCTGTTGACTTTTTAAGTTGTCTTAGACTAGAAAATTGTTCCATTTCATCTTTTTGTGGATTCTGAATGACTCTAAACAAATTTTAGAGCATATTTAAAGTTTTTTTGGAAGGATCTGGGGGAGATCTTGGGTGAATTCCTGCCTTTAATCTGCCATCTTGGCTCTACTTTGCAATTGTACTTTCAGACTTCAAAGTACATTATAAAGTACCAGTAATCAAAACGATTTGGTGTTGGAAAAAATAGGGATTAATCAATGGAGCAAACTAGACAATGAAGAATCATATATTCTATAACTTTACCCACTATTTGATAAATCAGAAAGAAGCTCAAAACACATATTCAGAAGATAGCAAAGTAATACTTAGAAAGTTCCTTCTTTGAAACAATTGAGAACAAAGATTAGAATTAGAGCAATACCTTATACTATGTCCTAAAAATGTTGTAAATGGATATGTGACTTTTAACATTAAAGCTCATTGTATTTTAGAATAAAGATAATACTATAAGAAGAGAAGAGAAATGGAACATATACCTCTTACAATTAAGAATGGGATATATTCTTAAGAATGAGAAAAAGAGGCAATTACAAAAGATAAAAGAGATATCACTGATTCCATGAAACTGAAAAGTTTCTACATATACAAAATAAATCTTCTCATAATGAAGTTATTGTCTGGGGAAAAGAATTCTTAATCTCAAATTTTTTGATGAGAATTTGGAATCCAAGATATGTAAACAATAAGTATATATATATGTATATATATACACATATATATATACATATGCATATTAGACATTAGACTATATATATATACATATATACATATATATAGTCTAATGTCTAATAGCTATTCCCCAATAAATAAATGGTCAAAAGATAAAGTTCTAGGAGCTACAAAGTCTTCACAACCACATTTTAAAAACATGCTTCAGATCATTAGTAATATGATAAATGCACATCAAAATAATTCTGAAATTTTACTTTACAGCTTAGAAATTGGCCCAAATGACAATAAACAAGGTTGGTTGGGTTGTCAGGAGATAGGTACACTAATACATTGTGGTGAAGATGTGAAATGGATCAATGATTTTGGAAAACAAGTTAGAATTACATAAAAAGCATGACTAAAAATGTTCATACCATTTGAATCAACGATTCCCCAAGTAAGCCATCAATAAGGGAAAAAGTCACTATATTCATCAAAATATTTCTATTTTGCGATAATATATACTTGGAAATTGGCAAAAGTAGATGCCTATCAATTGGGGAATGGGTGAACAAATTGTGGTATATAAATGTAAAGGAATATTACTGTGTTATAAGAAATGATCAATGTGGTGCATATAGAGAAGCACAGAAGGATCTATGGGAAGTATAATGAAAAATATGCAACAATTACAACATAAATGGAAAGATCAGCAACACACCTTACAAAAAGTAAATGTAATAAAATTATAAAGATCAAGTAGATGGGAATGAAGAGATTGTCAGATACTTCCTAGCTGACCCCAGGCAAGTCACTTAGCTTCTATTTGCCTCATGGAACATTACTTTTTCTCAGCCAGTGCTGACAAGGCAATCAACTGAAGGAGCAAATGGAAAATCACTCCAGGATCTTTGAGGAAATAAGACAAATCCCAAAAAATAAATAGTCCACAGAGTCATAAAGAGTTAGACACAAAGCTGAATGACAACAATAATATTAAGGGAGGGATTAGTCATAAGCAAAACAAACTCTACAGATACATGAAAACATTATTGCTCTGAGATGACCAAGAATGGGAATCCAAGAAGATTCTCATAAATTGGAGAACAGATGAACAAATTATGGTATATAAATATGATGGAATAAATGTACTATGTTAATTACCATAGAAGTATTCAACCATCCAAGTAATTTTTATAATATATTTTATACTTTGATTAATACATATTTTTAATGAAGAAAATGTTGCTTCAAAAATTAAAAAAGAATAAATGTAATAGAATACTATTGTACTCATATCTTATCAATGTCAGAACCAGCCATAATTCTAAAGGACTAATAATGAAACACGATTCCCATCTCCTGATAGAGAGGAGAAACACTGAAATTGCAGAATGAGACAAATATTTTTGGGAGTTATGGTCAGCCAATGTGAAAATGAATTTTGATTGGCTAAACTTGCTGTAATTGGTTTTGCTTTTCTTGTGTTCTTATTTGGGAAAGAGAGGAGAGAGATGGGAAGGTAAGAAGATATGTTTTAACTGATTAAAACAAAATCATATCTTTTAAAACACAGAAAACAAGAACACCTGAGAGAACATATAAGAGAATTCACTGCCCAATGAGAATCCTTGTTTTTCCTTGAAAGAGAAGGAGCAAAAACCAGTAAAGGGATTTCTTTCCTTGGGGAAGGAAAGATACTCCTTTTTTCTCATTGTCAAAAGTATGGATTAAAGAGACTAAAAGCATTGAGCTATAAGAACTCAGCAGGTCAGTGTATAAAATCCTGTTTTGACCAATCTGTGCTTGGGTTTATCGTTGATCTAAACAGTCTCTAAATAGTGAGGCAAAGTGACATATCCCATTTAAGGAAGAAATGGCATATTCAGGAGATTAGGTACCTACCTAGGTTTGGAATATGAGAGTTGAGATGGGAGAGAGAATGAGTCTTGGTTGAAAACCAGATCAGATTTACATCAATGTAGCTAAAGATCACTGGGATTTAAAGAGTCAAGATTTAAATTTTGAAAGGATGAGATCAGAAAGTAAAATAGAGATGGAGTATATTGACCATTTGAATGACTCAACATTTTTTTCCCTAAACTGTGTCATTTTTCAGTAAATATTGGCAATCACTCTCAACCTTCCCCTGGCCTCATGTTAATGTGCCAGCATGTTTAGGGATAGGGTCTGGCCATATACCCTTCTGACCCAATTATGTTGTAGATTAATGCGACAATTTGCATAGAACCACTTTGTTAGTTGAGGAATGGATAAAGCATCACGGAAAATAAAACCATTGTGAAATGCTTAACACTTTGCTAACAATTGGGATATAAAAATAGCAAAGCAAAACATTCCCTGCCTTCAACTAACTTACATTTTGTTAAGGAACACAACCCAATGGCACCTAAAAAATATTGTGGTGAGGAAAACCCCAGATCTTTTGACATTTAGCACAGTTATTATTCCTATTACAGAAAAAAACTAACAACATTTTCATTTGTGTTTCCGGAATAATCTACATATGGATACAATCTGAATGATCTTCATTTTAAAAGGGCTTAAAGGGCATAATATTTGATATCAGGAAAGAGCTCTTCTTTCATTCCTAAGCTCTGAAAATTAATTAGATGTGTAAACCTGGACAAATAGTTTCACCTCTCAGGCACTCCATTTCCTCATCCACTAAACAGAAATAATACCTATCCAAATCAACTAATAAGTTTATTCGGAGCAAAATACTTTCTAAATCTTAAAGTGCTACAAAATGTAAGCTACTATCATTAATATATTGCTACATTTATTGTTATTATGTGTTGTTCAATCTGTGACCCCATTTGGGATTTTCTTGGCAAAGATACTGGTATAGTTTGCCATTTCCTTCTCTATCTCATTTTACAGAAGAAAAAACTGAGCCAAACAGGGTTAAGTGAGTTGCCCAGGGTCACACAACTAATAAGTGTCTGAATCCAGATTTGAACTCAGGTCCTCCTGACTAACATCATTGCTCTGTACAATGTGCCACCTGATTGCCATGCTATATGGCCCATAGCATTTTCCCTCCTTTTCTTGAATCACTGGGATCTGGGATCCAAACTCCTTTTAGGTCAGAGAATATAGTAAGATTGGGCTTTAGTGGCAGTACCCGAGATCACCACTGCCATCACCGCCACCATTCCCACCTACCCATCACCATCATCAATAAAGAAGCATTTGTGAATTAGCAAAAGTCCTGAATCAGTTTGGGATGGGAAGTCCCTGTGCTAATAATCAAATCACTTTTGTTTTTAATAGTTGAGTAATGCCACTAATAAATGATGTGTACTTCAAATTCAGAAAGCACTCTGTGGTTGAGTACATATGTTGTCTCATTTCCAGATCTTTTTCTTCTCTACCTTAGGAAACTACCTGGCAGAACTGTCTATGCTCAGATGCACAATGAAAAGGAACAAGAGATGACCAGCCCAGTCAATCACAGCGAGGACACACAGAACATCATCCAGGGTGAGGAGTTTATAGATGATGATGTGGATTCCCAAACCCTAGGTAACACCAGAGGTAACTTCACCTTCCTTTATTCACCTTTCGCTGAGTACAAAATAATTTTTTCCCTTTAAAAATTCTCTTGGGGGTAAAACCAAATTCTCTTTCCTACATTTAACCCTCCTTCAATTTTCTACTCAGCTGCTAGAGGTTGATATCAGTGGATCAAGTTGATCTTTGATCATTTTTGCTAAGAAGGAAAAGAAATAAATTTCATGACTTAGACACCTGCCAACACTATACCTGAGAAACAAAGAGTTTATTGATAATGGTAGGACTATGAGAAGGAGACAAAAGCATATCTTCCAGTGGTGAATCTTGTGGCTGCTTTGGCAAGTAGACAAGTAAAGATTGCAGGATTTGGACATGAAAGGCATCTTAGAAATCAGCTAATTTATTTTTACAGATAATAAAACCAAGGATTATAGAGTAGGGAATATCTTACTCTATCAAAAATAGCAAACCATGTCTTCTCCCTCGAAATCTAAGACTTTCTACTATACAGCTTCACAGTATGAAAGGTGTTCAAGTGAAAATTGGTGAATCACTTCATATCTATCATTCAATGAACATTTTCCTCTGAAGGAATTTACATTCTATTCAGATTTGCTGTTCAGGGAGGAATCAAATTAGACAGACATCTGAAGTACCTTCAGTTCTAACCTTTTGCATTTCTACTGACATCAGAATTTCCCATTTCTGCCAAATGTATAAACATAGAAATCTCTTGAAAGGCCCCCATGCAAAAGATCTATAAACATCAGTAAATCACAGTTTCCATTTCAAATACTGTTTACACACTTATTTTATTGGCATTCATGACAATCCTGTGAGAAAGAATAAGAAAATTATTCCCACTTAAAATGAGGAAATTGAGGCCTCAAGGATGAAGAAGAAACATTTAGTCTGAAGGTCCCATTTAACAGATTAAAAAAAAATGAAGCTCAATACAATTAAATGGCCCCATCCAAGTAAGTCACACAGATAGTAACAAGGGAAATGGTGACTAGAATTTAGGTTTCTGAATCCTAGGCCAGTGCTCTACTATTCCAAACTCTTTTCTTGAGCAATAACAACAGAGTAGATACCAGTTGTCTTGCTCTTCCTGGCAAACATCCTGCATAAAACATAAATCCTAGGATTTAGAAAAAAAAGGATGCCTTATAAATTCATCAAGTCTGATTCATTAACTGTATAAATGTAGAAACTGAACTCCATTTATCCTATATGTAGAAGGTGGACTATTTCTTTGAATCCTTTTTTCTTTGCCTAATCTTTCCTCCACCCCCTCAGGTGGACTTATGTCCAAAGAATTCCAGGTTAAATTCTGTCCTATTCACTATATTAGAAATGAATCAGTTAAAATTGTTGATTTCCCCACCAACTGGCCCTTAAAGATTCATTCTTCCTTTTAAGTATCCATGCTTTGGATATGATCATCCTGTTAGCAAGGGCAGTCAATAATGGGATGTAGAGGGAAGAACATTGGGCTGGAAACCCAAAGATTTGTACTTGACCTTGGATTCTGCCACATTCTGGCTGTATGACTTTGGATAAGTCGCTGAACTTAAGCTTTAGATTCCTCATTTATAATAAAGGGATTAAAATACTTGCACCACCTATTTCAGAGTTCTGATGAGAGAAAATATTTCATAAGTCTTGAACCTATAGAAAGGTGAAATATTATTCTAATGGTCCTACCAGCTCTAGCAATCTGTATAGTCAAGGGTGTCCCCCAGTTCCAACATTTTTTTTTGTTCTAACATATTTAACCTTCTACAATGGGGTTCTTAACTATTTTTTTTGGTTAGCATTCTGATAAAACCTATGGATCCCTTCTGAGAAAGTTTTCAAAAGAATAACATAAAGAGAATCTCAATTGAAGCAATTCTATTAAAATTAAGATCTCATTTCATTTCCATCTAACTTCATGACCCTATGAAATCTACCTCCTAGTCTGTGGATGTCAGGTTAAAAACAAAACAAATCACATGTTGTATTGCTTTTATTTATTAATGTTATGATATCCCTTCTAGCTCTTTTCTAAGTCATAGGATATCAAAGTTGGAAAGGACCTTTGAGATCCAATTCAAACCTCTTATTTTACAGAGAAAGAAACTCAGGTTCTATAAAGGAAAGGAACTGGTTCAAGCTCACAAAGTGACTTAGTAGCCAAGGAAGGACTAGAATTCTGATTCCTGGCTCTTAGAGAAGAGCAGGTTTCCTTCCCCTGCCCAGTGTGGCTCTCACTTATTAGATCTGGACCTTCGTTATCCAAGCCTCCTACCTACATAATAACCATATCCATGAAAGGCAAGCCCCATGCTTGGGGCCCCCCAATATCCTGTCAATAAGAGCTTTCCTAAAGTAGACTAATAATAGTTAATGCTCAAAAAATTTTGACACAGTCCATGACAAAGCAGAGGTTCAAAGGACAGCCACCCTACTTCAGTTTTTTGATATTCTGAACTGCAGTAGCCACTATAGTTATTTCAAAATCCACCTGACCTCCAGAATCTCTCCTCCTTTTTTCAATCTTTCTTTTTTGATCATTATAATCTGGAGCATCTCTGTACACTCCATTCCTGGCATATGGGAAAACAAAATCTTGAATCTGGAGCTAGAAAGATGGAGGGAACCAGTAGAGTTCTTCATACAATGTTGGCTTATCTAAGGTGGGGAGCTAACTCAGGTCTCTCTGTCAAGAAAATTTCTACTGACTGAAAAAATAAAGAGACAATCATAGACCTTAAAGCTGGAAAAGGCCTCAAGACAAGTGTTATCCCAGAGAGGAATTAACTTGAAAATCTCCAAGGAGAGGTCAAATTCTCCACTACTATGTAGTAGAGAATTTGGATTTGGAGGATTAAATGGAGTCTGAGGTCTCTTACAACTCTAAAATTCTGTGATTCTATGAAGCCTTCAAGCGAAAAAGTCATTATTATCCTCATTTTACAGATAAAGCAGCTGAGACTCTGAGTTAACTGCCATGTCTTAGACCATACAGACAGCAGGAGATGGGGGACGATCACACCCATACCCAACTTCCTTGTAGTTATTTACCTCTAAAACTTAAATTCTTTAGATCATAAAGAATTTCATTCTTCAAATTGTAGAATTTTAGAATTGGGAGGGACAGTCAAGAACCTCTGGTCCTCCTTCCTGATTTTACAAAACTCACCCAACCTAGAAAATGGCAGACTCGTTGGACAAGTATTCTATTGTTCTCTTTCCTCTTGTAACTTTGGACTCTCCACAGCACCAGTCTTCCAGATTCACCCAGTCATTTATTCTATTTTCTATATATGTTATGTTGCCTCCTTTCTCGCCACCTCCCACCTTGGGACCTCTCCACGTCCTTGCCTTGCAGTGACCTCTTCTGAGAGAGGGGGACGCTTGAGCAGCCACCGAATCCCCTTATTGCCGATGCCAGTCACTGCCCAGTCTCAGGTCAGTGGTATGTTGGAAGGAGGCTTCCAGTCCCACTCTTCCCCCTCACTTGCTCCCTTTGAGAGATTATTATACTTTTAAAGGCACTTTTTAGGCAGTCACTGGAATAGGAACTTTAGGGACCCATCACAGATTCACTCCAGTCCTTAAGAGCCCTTCCCCCCAAGCCCAAGCACACAGTAGGTACAACCAAGTAGCCGTTCCACATTCACCTGAGCTTGTTTGCAATGCCATTGTCTCTATGTGTCATCCTTTGGGATGGCCCTGCTGAAACGAGCCTGCTAACCAACATGTCCCTGCCACATTTTGTGTCTTCCCAGGTAATCACTCAGGCGTGGTTCTGAGCATCAACTCTCGAGAGATGCACAGCTACCTGGTTAGCTGATGTTTGCAGCTGGACACAAACACGGAAGACTCTTCTCTGTCTTGATTTATTCCCCACCCCCCCTCCATCCCCACCCTGGGGAGGTCACAGAATGGCAAGCCTGGCTATAACTGATGTTGGAAAGGGATATCCCTGAAAAAGACACCCAGAAGAATGGTCATTGCTGATGGTCCCCATTTCAAACAGGACACATCTCACCTCATATTCACTGGATGGACTTCAAGCCTGGACCAACTCCAACACAAACATGCAGCCCAAGGCACTCCCCCAGATCCCCTGCTCCTGATCTTCACTCTCCTCCCCCCCAATATTTGTGTATTTGTTCTGATCTCTTTTATGCCTAATGACCCTTATCATTGGCAGGTAGTCTCACAGGCCTAATTGGAAATGTCTAGCAGCAGAAGAAAGGACCAAAAAGACGCCTCGCTAAATATAGGGAAAATCCCCACCAATAGTTTGGCTTAAGGGATACTTAAGAGAAAACCTGAGTCTTCCTATTCCCCAGGAGTACAAACCACTTCAGCGAGCTTCTTCTTCCTCCTCAACTCTATTCTAAAATGGTAAATTTTCTTAAACTACTGGGATTTCTTGCTCTTAATAAACCCTCATAGAAGTCCCAATACTAACAGCTTCCATTTATCCTAAACTTTCAAGTTTCCAAAGTGCTTTTCTCCCAATAATCCTATAAAATAAGACATGTGAATTTGAGTATCCCATTTTATAGATGGGAAAACTGAGGCTCAGAAAGATGTCATTTGCTCAATAATCCTATAAAATAAGACATGTGAATTTGAACATTCCCATTTTATAGATGGGAAAACTGAGGCTCAGAAAGACCTCATCTCAATTTATTTCAAATTATTTATCTCATATCTAGGAAGATTCAGAATTAGGACTTGAACACAAATCTGGTTTTTTTTTCCCCTGCCATACCACCCCTAGTGTGATATTAATGGGGCAGCTAGGTGACACAGTGGGTAGAAGAGCTGAATTCAAATCTGGCCTCAGATACTACTTACGTGATCCTGAGCAAATCACTTCATCCTGTTAGCCTCAGTTTTCTCATCTGTAAAATGAACCAGAGAAGAAAAATGGCAGACCACTCTATGATCTTTGCCAAGGAAACCCCAAGAGGGAAAACAAAGAGTTGGCCACAACTGCAAACAAATAAAAAAGCAAACAAAAAGCCCACTCTACTAGCACAGAAATTAATAGATCTTCAGAAGATGATTTAGTCTAACTCCCTAATTGTACAGATGAGGACAATAAACATCAAGGATGAAAGTGACTTTCTAGCAAGTGTCAGAGCTGAGACTTCAAGCTAGGTCTCCCATCTCCAGGTCAAGAGCTGCTTTCTCTACCCATTTACTTGTTATCAACCATCCACATGTCTACAGCAATTTACTATGAAGGCTTATGAAAGGTCTCCTTGACCTGAAGGATGAGTGAAGATGGGAACTGTTCCAAGTAGGGAGATGCTCCACTTCCCAAGCACAGCAGCTCAGAATCCAGTGTACCCAGCCCCAGAAAGCACCCCATCCCACTCAGCCATGGCCACTAAGGGTCCCCCCCCAGCCCCTTTCTTCCCCCCATTACCCTTCCTCTTTCCTCTTTTTAAAAATCAGATAATGTAAATACTTCTTTAAGTAGCTTTTGGGGTATTTTTTTTAACTCTATTTTTATGGTAGGGCCACACAGGCTGCCCAAGCTTGAGTTTAGCCCTCCTCCCCATCCCCTATATTTGTCAAAGCAACAGCAGATGGAAATAATAACAATAATTCACATTTCTATAGCGCTTTAAAATTTACAAAGCACCTTCCTCCCAACAACCCAGTGAAATAATCAGTATAGATTTATAAGGATCTCATTTTACAAAAGGGGAAACTGAGGCACTGAGAGGTTAATTGCCTTGTCCAAGTAAATAAAGCTAGTAACAATTTGAAAGGGGATGCTGGTAGGTCTCTTTTTGAGAACAAACCCAGAGCTCTTTTCATGCTCTCTTGGGATTGTGGAGGTGTTCTTCCTAATGGCTATGGCAATCCTCTTTGGACCTCCTCTAGTTGCAACTGGCTCTAAAAGCCAAGACAGACCAGACTTTTCCTCCAGAAGCCACTAAGACCAAGGGACAAAATGACCATCAGCAATCCAGATTGCTCTGTCTCCATGCAACCACAGGATGGCACTCTTCCTCCATGCTACCCCCCACCCATTAATTTTTCTATAAGGTAAGAGAATGGAGCTTTTAGAGGAATCCATTCCTAAAAGATACCGAAGCAGTTTAGTGTCTGGGTGGACATCGCTCTGCTTCAGTGGTCCAGGCAATTGAGAAACCACAAATCACATGTGACAACTGCATTGTTGCACAGAATTAGAGACACTAACTCAGCAAGAAAATGGGGGCTGTCAAGTCAAGAGGCATTTAAGCATTAAAGACACTAAGAAATGCAAACAGTTCCTCTGTCAAGGAGCTTGCAATCAAATGGAGACAGCGTGCAAATAAATAACTATGTACAAAGTGAAGGAAAAACAATTTGTGCAAGTGGATAATTTCCTGAGGAAAGCACCAGCATTCAGGAGTAGTTCCAAGGAAAGTCTTGCAGAAAGTGGGATTTTCAGACTGGAAGGATACCCTTAAGTAAGGAAATGGAAATGAGGGAGAGAATTTGACTTTGGATTTTCACAAAAGAATAGAATTCTAGATCTGAAAGGGACCTTCTTTAGAAATCACCCGGTACTTATGGTCAATCTCCACCTGAGATTTCATTGGTGTTAGCTACAAGAAATTTCCCACACCAATCAGGAACTACTTTACAAATGTTTGGATTTAGAAAGTTGCCTGGGGCCTTGAAAGGTTAGTCAAAAGGTGAAGCAAATAGCAAAGTTAAGAAATGATCAAGCTAGAACTCAGTCAAATATTCTGATTCTAGAACTCATACTCCATCCATCCTCCAAAGAGGATATTAACAAAACTTCCTTGAGATCACCACATAAGAAAATGCTTATCTGGAGATGATTTAGAAGTTCTCCTCTATCTCTTGTTAATTCTTCCAGATTTAATACAAAGTTCAAAACATAGAGCTATAAATTTAGAGCAGGAAATGCCCCTCAAAGATCATCAATCCATCCATACCAGCCCAGTTTTATGGCTGAAGAATCTGAGACCTGGGGATGGTAGGTGAATTTCTCAAAAATCACACAATTTACAAGGAGCCAGTATTTGAAACCAAACCTATAATTCTTTCTACTATGCCATGAAGTAGTGTGGCTTTATTCAGTAAACCACACTTGTAGGAGTATCCTCCATTCTAGAATGTGGGAACCCTTATAAAGCACAGTCTAATGGGGGAAAATAAAGGATCCCCAAAAGCTTTGATTATATAGAGTATAACTCTCCATAGCCCCTGCTACGGAAGTCATTCTGGAAAATGGCCACCTCTACCAGCTTTTCTGAAGTTCTTAATGTCATGAGAGGTTACTAGAGGCCCTAAATGGTAAGGCTATGTGATCTTAACATCACGAGATTTAAAATTGTAAGGAATCTTAGAGATCATCTAATCCAACTTCTTTCCCTTACCATTTTACAGAAGAAGAATCTGAGACCCAAGAATAAATGTCTAAGCTCACATAGCTAGTAAGCAGCAGACCCAAATCTGAACCCTATGTCTTTTGGCTCCAGATTCTGGGCTTTTCCCATTATATCATATTAGATCTATTTCTTTGAAAGTCTAACTTTATTCTTAGCAACATTAGAAAATGGCAATCAGATTTCCAGTTACTGATCTATCATGAAAGCTCAAAATGGGTTGATATTAGAGATAATTAAGTATATAATACAGGCAGATTTTTTTCAGATGGGGAAACTGAGGCCCAGGAAAGGGAGCAACTGGATCAAGGTCACAAAGTAGTAGGGCCAGGATTTGAATGCCAAGTCTTCTTACTGCAAATTGGAAGCACTCCTACTTGCATGCCTTTTTTTTTCCTCTTCAAGTTGGTCTAAGATAGAACTGGTATTATTATCCTGTTTGACAGATGAGGGCCTAAAGAGAGACACAATGACTTATACAAGGTCATGCAACTAGTTGGTGACAGAGTGGGATACTAGAACCTATGTCCAAGACAGCAGAATGTATAGAGTGGTATTTTTGGTTTGGGTGTTTTTTTTTGTTTTTTGTTTTTTGTTTTTTGTTTTCCTGAAAGGACATTCACTGGGGTCTGCAGATTGACAAGAGAAGACACAGACTCTTCATGCTCTTTAACTAATATTCTGTCTATATCAGTTGTATATTTCTTTTTCCATTTCCCTGGCAGGTTCAAGATTCAGTGATTTTTTTCCTGAAATTTCAATTATAATAACTTGTTTTTTTAAAAAAAGAAAAAAATCCTCTTATTTTCTTTGTGCTATCATTCTATATACTTACATACATGGAGCTAGAAAAATATCTATACATACTTTATAGATACTTAGACATCCACTATAGATACCCCAACTTCACTATCAAAGCCAAATGACACCACAGTTGTATGTCTGCCTCCTCATGAAAGAAGAAAGCTGGGAAAATTGTGATTATAATAATTAAAAAAAAGAACTTTAAAATCACTGATGAGTTTCTCCACCTTGAGTTCTAGGATGAATTACCCATGAACACACCATGAAAACACAATGAACTTGAATGTGTAAATATTTTAAGCAGTTTAATTAAAATAAAGACAAACAAAACTCTGTCGGTCTTTCTTTTTATGTGGTACTAAGTCAGGATCTATCTCTACTTTAAAATTTTAAATTCAGAGAATCCTAGAATTTGCTGGAGCTACAAATACCCTTAGAACATAGAATACAAGAACTGAAAGAAACTTTCAAATATGATATGTTAGAGATAGACAAGACCTTAGAAATTGAATGTCAGAGTTGAAAATGATCTTAGAACATGTATGGAATATGAGAGTTGAATGAGCCTTCAAACAGAAATTTATAGCTAAGAAGAGATTTTTAAAATTAGAATATTAGAGTTGAAAAAGGATTATAGAATGTCACAGCTATAAAGGACTTTAAAACACATAATGGAAACATTGCAGAATATAGATTGCCAGGGCTGAAAACAATAACAATAATAGAATGTCAGAGCTGAAAGAGACACAGTAGAACACAGAATGTTCAATTTTACAGAGAAGGAAACTGAGACCTAGAGAGAAAAATGCAATAAGTTGCTCTAGATGATTTGTGCCTTAACAATACCATTAGAAGAAAAAGTACAATACCAATATTACACTAGTGATTTGTGCCTTAATGCCATTAGAAGGAAAAAAAGTAACATTTTTGTGTGGCTAGTTCTTTTACATAATGGGTGGTTAACAGTAACTTAGTCTTTGACTTCACTAAGATAATGTGATTTCCAAGATCAAATTACTTTAGTGCCCCACAGCCACCACCACCCCATACCCACCAGTGGCATGAGAATTGTCTTCTTGAAGAGATAACTAGTATTTTTTTAAAACTCTTTCTTGGTTAGAAACAAAGGAAGCAGCAAATGCATCTCAGGGAGGCTGAAACAGTTTTCATATTCTTCCCTACCTTTGTATGAATCGAAGATCAGTTGGTCTTGATTCTTAAAGACCATCAATGGAAGAAATTTGTACAGAAACTAACTCCCTGCTGGCTCTGCTCCTCCTGTGTGGCAAGAGCACGTTATACAGAATCTCAGAGCTGTACTTTTTAATTCAATCGGTTCTCTTTCTCTAAATGCTCAAAACTAAAGAGGAAAAAGAAAAAAACCAAGACTTAACACACTGTTCATTTGAGGTCTCTAATTTCAATCCTCATTTCCCTAGTCTCTGCAGGATTTCTGCCAGTGAGTAGAAAAGGGCTAATTGGTTTGATAAAGAATAACTCTTCACTCATTTATCTTCTCTCCACTATTCACCAAAGTTATCTTCCAGTGCGGGCTCCAGTAATAATCTTCAAAGCAAAGGAGATCAGAAAGTCCATTATTTTGACCCAAATACAATGCCAGTAAGCTTCCCATGGGCTTTCAATCTCATGTCAGTTACCTTAGAACAAAAAGCAAAACATTTAAGTATATTGTTCATTCATAGAATGATAATACCTTGTAAATGGCATGGCATTTTCCCCTTTCTGAAGAACAATTTCACATAGAGTAGCTACTATCTCATACCTATAATCTCACTGATCCTCACTATAGCTGTGACCTTAGGCAAATGACTTAAGCACTTTCTCAGATAAAATTATTCTCATTTGGCAAGTAGTAGTCCAAAAAAAAAAAAGGTTAATTGGGGTTTAGGGTATATGAATGAAAGTCTCAGGAGGCAGGCAGAAATCCAGCTGCCATCTGTCTCATGAGATCACATCTGGAACAGACAACTCAGAGAACTGCCCTTTGAAATAACTTGGCAAAATCTCCCCCAAATCATCTGCCACTATTTGGCAAATCCAAAAGAGAGAAGCTTTAATAGGAAATAGACAAGAAATAGTATTTTATGACATCAGTTGAAGAAACTACAGATTATTACCTAGAGAAAACATAAGGAATATATCACTTGGAGAAGAGACAAGGAGGATAATATTTGAAGAGTTGGAAGAGGGATTAGATTTATGTTGGGTTTGTAGACATTAGAGCAAAAGACAGATTGAAATTATAAAGATTGTGATTTTATCTCAGTTTATCTCCTTGGGAGACATATATGCACTGATAAATAATGACCAATTCATACAAAATAATACAAAGTATTTTCAAGAGGGAAAAACTGGTTAGCAGCTGATGGGATCTGGAGAAGCTTTCTCTAAGAACTTCACCTTGAACTGTTTGAAAAAAATAAACAGTTCCAAGAAATGGAGGTGAAGAGGGACATGGGAGACATATAAAGGTGTGACTATAGAGGTTGAAATAAGAGACAAGGAAAAAAAAATCAAATTGACTCCACCCAATAATATTTATTTTTAAATGTTCCAGGTAAAACCAACTGACACTAGCTGGTGTCAGTCAGTCAACTAGCATTTATTAAGCACCTCTTATGTACTAGGTACTATGCTAAGTGATGAGGAAGCAAAATAAAGGCAAAAAACTGTTCCCATTTTCATAGAACTCTCAGGCTAGTTAGTGGCTTGGGGGAAGAGAGGAAGAAAAGGACAGAGAGAAGAAACAACATACAAACAACTATGTTATAAGCAAGATATAAATAATAAATCAAAGAAAATCTCAGAAGAAAGATACTAACATTAAAAAGGAGCAGGAAAGACTAACTGTAACCAAAGATAATAGGATTTATTATTTAGGGGAAGAGGGCCCTTACAAGTGAAGTAAGTCAACCAAACTCATTTTAAAGATGAAGAAACCAAGATAATTACACAGCCAGGAATCAAACCAAGGTCTTCTAATTCCAAATCCAATGAAGCAATCAGACAAAAATTCATAACAATATCACCAAATTAAAGATAATCTAGTATTCACAAGGCAGGTAGATAGTGAAGTAGATGAAGCTCTGTGCTTGCACTGAGTTCAAATTTGGCCTCAGACATTAATTATATGACCCTGAGCAAGTCACTTAACTCAGTTTGCTTCAATTTTCTTAGCTGTAAAATGAATCAGAAAAGGAAATGGCAAACCACTCTAGTATTTTTGCCAAAATGGATAGTCCCAAAGACTCAGACATGACTAAAAAATAACTCACACACGCACACACACACAATAGTAGCATCCAACCTCCCAGGTGAAACCTTATTGTAGACAGCCTATTTGTTGTTTGAAAAAGTGAATTTGTAACAGTTTCTGACTGATATTGAGATTATGACATAAGCATTGGCGCATGTATTTCATTCAATCCTAAATTTTGTGTATAGTAGCAAGTACCACCTATAGGTGGTAGGAGTTGTCTAGCCACCTTCTACCTATAGTATGTTATAGTGCAGTATAGTGCAGATAATGGTTTATATGTTTGCATTAGAAGTAACTACATTGCATATAGATAGAGCTATGTTTGGACTTGGAATCAAGAAGATTCAAGTTCAAGTCTTTAGAATTCCTCAATGTTTCAATCAAGCTGACTTAAGTTCAAATCTTCAGAGCATCCTAAATACCTCAGAAACTCATTGTTTATGTGGCTCTGCGTAAGTCATCTAACCTCTTAGATTCTAAGTTACCTTAGAATAAAAGCAAAATATTTAAGTATATTGATCATTTATAGAATGGGGATAATAATAGCACCTACCTTCCAGAGTTGTGAAGAAAAGATGAAATATTTATAGTGTTTTGCTAACTTAAGCACTATAATAAATGCAAGTAGTAGTAGTAGAAGCAGTAGTAGTAGCAATAACAACAGTAGCATTGATAGTATAATAGTAGTAACAATGTTAATCATAGAAGTATTTGTGGTAGTGGTGGTGGTACTAATAGTAACAGAATAGCAGTAGCTGTAGTAATAGTATTAGTAGCAGTAGTAATAGTAATAGCAGCAGTAGTACTGACAGTAGTAGTAGTAATAGTAGTAAGAGCAGCAGTAGGAGGAGAAAGAGGAGAAAGTTAGGGAAAAAAAAGGAGAAAGTGAGGGAAAAATGCAATAAGTTGCTCTAGATGAGATCCTTACTATCTCTGAGTTTCTGTATGCTGTGAATATTTGGCAAACCACTTGATTGTGATTATGCTATTCAGATGAATTAGAAAAGTAAAGATTTCACAACTTAAATGCCACAGTCCTTGTTAAGTTCATTGAATTTTTGGAACAAGAAAAGACCTTAGTACCTTGTCTGACTTTCTAATTCTATAAATGAATAGATCATCTTTTTTTTTTCAAAGCCCAATGAGAAAGTGACTGTTCAAAATTCACATAGCTTGATAGAGATAAAAATGGGCAAGCATCCACCTGAGCAGAGAGGTATTTATTGATTCTTGACAAAAAGTCAAAATCTATAAACTTGCAATACAGAGACATATTTGCATATATATCTACATGCAAATGTAGTTCATATCAACTAATCAACAAGCATTTACTTGGGAAAAGTCTGTGCCACATGTAAATAGGCACACTATTAAATGAAAATTAACCATTTCTGAAAACTCCCTACTGCTAATGTTATATTGCTCAAGAGTGTCAATGACAGGAACACAAATTTTGACATAAAAATTAACATGAGCCCAGGTGCATCTGTAATCATGAATGATCCCATCTGAACAAAAGTTCAGATTCAGAAATTCCCTATAACCCTCTGAGGGAGACTTTGCTAGCACATCATCATCCCCTTTTGTTGGAGGCAAGGCTTCTGCATCAAAGATCAATGCTTTTTGCCCTCCCTGAATGTCATGTCTGTTCTTCAAAGCACCATTGAGAAGCAATTAAAACTAATTCATTTCATAGATGAGGAAACAGATTCAGAGAAGGAAAATGCTTGAAAGATACCAAATAATGTCAGAGGCAGTTCTGGAATAATTCCAGGTCCTAATTCCAAGCCTAGGATGTTCTATGCCTTATTATCTGGGGAGGAGAGGAGAGAAAGAATGTAAATTCCGAGCTTCTGAAATAAATTTGTGTAACGTCACCTCCTAATAAGACATCTCAGTAATGGCTTCTTTACCCCTCGGATACTTTGATTGATTGGATCCCAGCATCTTTAAATGTTTTAATCCACTGTACATTCTTGTGAGGCTTGTATGATTTGAAGAATCTTGCCAATTTGAAATAATATGTACAGTGGGTAAAAAAGTCATTTTGATAATATACATTTTTAATTCTCTTGTATTTGCATAATGTTATCATTAGACTGTTAATCATCAGTAAATCCACAGAACAGCAGATGCCTTACTCATTCTCATTCCCAAACCTTCTTGGAGGTTGAAGCTACTTTGGCACTAGTGGATTTCTTCCCACTCTTTTCTTGCTGCTTTTTTTTTTTTAATTCAGGTACAAATGGACAGAGTCTACTTCTTTAACAGTTTAATCCCAATAAAGAATTCACATTTATAATGCCTTTCCTCATTTTGTTATTCAGTTGTTTCACAGTTAGGTCTGATTATTTGTGGCCCCTTTTAAGATTTTCTTGGCAAAGATACTGAAGCAGTCTGTCCTTTCCCTCTCCAGCTCATTTTCCAGATAAGGAAACTGAGGCAAACAAGGTTAAGTGACTTAGGTAAGCTCATATAGCTAGTAAGTGGATTTAAAATCCGGGAGATGAGTCTTACTCACTCCAGACTCAGAATTCTCTTTACTATGGTGTCATCTTACAGCCCACTTTCCTTGTAACAATCTTATCTCTATGGGTCAGAAATGGAGACAATGAGGAAGTATTTAAATAAATAACAGAATTTCCTGGTAAAGGTAAAATGGCCACCCTAAATCACAAGGTCAATAAGTGAAAGAGCCCAGAGTCCTGACTTCATGGTGACTATTCTACCTACTTCACTTGGGAGTCAGGATAACCTACCTTCAAATGCCTATTTTTTTTTTTTTTTTTTTTTTTTTGGCTGAAGCAATTGGGGTTGTGACAGCTAGGAAGTGTTAAGTGTCTGAGGCTGGATTTGAACTCAGGTCCTCCTGACTTCAGGGCTGGCACTCTATCCACTATGCCATCTAACTGCCCCTCCAAGTGACATTTTAGACATCTACTAGCTGTGAGACCGAGTCATCTATCACGACAGCACTGATATTATGAAGTTATTGTGGAGGATGAAATAATGCACATACTCACTTTATGGACTGCTAAGTGATCTACAAGAGGCCTCATAGCACACAGAACCTCTGTGACTTTTTTTTATGTAAATTCAAATGGGCAGACTCTAGTTCTTTAACAATTTAATCCTAGTAAACAATCCACATTTAAAATGCCTTTCTGTAATTTGTTGTTCAATCTTCACAGTCTTGTCTGACTCTTTGTGATTCCTTTTGGGCTTTTCTTGGTGCATGTCATGATGGGGAAACTGAGTTAAATGATCAAACATGGTTAAGTGACTTGACTAGGGTCACATAGCAAATCACTTATTTGTCTTAATCCCCTGGAGAAGGAAATGGCAAACCATGTTAATATTTTTGCCAAGAAAACCCTAAGGAAAGTTTTGGTGAGCTTTGGTTCCACCATGTCACAAAGAGCCAGACACGAATGAACAAAAATTCTATAAATGATAGCTATTATTATTATACTTACTATACTATTATACTATACTACTATTATATCACTCTTTACCATACTATTATTATTATACCAAAAAACACCTTTGGGAAAAAAGATTTTCCTTAAGTAAGAAAGGAATATTTTTGTCTATCTAGGTAATCACAATAATTTGCATTTATCATTATGCTTTAAGGTTTTTATTAATTATGATTTATTTTAGCTTAATTTACTTATTTAGGCTTTATTATGATGATTCCAGGTTCACAAAGTGCTTTGGAAATATTATTTTATCCTCATAACAACCTGGGAAGTAGGAGATAGTCTTACCCCCACTTTACAGACAAGGAAACTGAAACAGAAAGTATCTAGGTAATTTATCCAAAACTACATAGTAAGCCTCCGAAGGAAGTTTGGAACTTCATGCTTCTCAATTCCAAATTAGTTGGAGAAGTAACAGAAGTGAACTTAAAAATAAAACATATTCTTATTAGGAAAATACAACCTTCAGTTAAGTCCCCAAAGGAGAAGCCATTCCATCGCCTGGATGCTGCAGCTGTTGGACACTTAGGGGAGCTGGGGATTAAAGTTTCGATGTCATGCAGATAATTGGCAGAATATTGGTCGCCGTTTTTTACTTGCATGTATCAGTGTCGGGACTGGCATTAATCTTTTAAACATATCCAATTAAAGAGGTAAAATGAATGAAGAGATGTCGATAATAACTATCCCCTCCCTCTTAAATCATTGATGAATTTCCTCTTCAGAGAATAGCCCCCCCTTCAATTACATTTTCAATTCGACAAGAAGTAATTATCAATGTGCTCAAAACTAGGAATTCAAAGATGAAAAATGATAGTCCCTTCCCTAGAGGACCAAGGACTAGAAGTCTCCAGGTAAAGAGGTACAGGGAGTGTTACTCAAAGTAGCATCTCACTGTCAATCATCACTATTCAAGGCTTAGAATCATCCAAGTACAAAAAGAGGCCTGAGCAGACCAAGGGGGAATATTAAAGGGCAATGGAAGACCTGCGGTGATGATGGCTGGGTGTTATTTTAGCTCAAAGGGAATTCAGTGTATCATAGGGTGAAGAAAATCACCCAGTCCTGGAGTTTAGAATAGGAGCTTTTGATTTTCCTATGAAGCATCCAGAAAACATGACTGGGATTAGGATTAAGAGGTAGGGGGTTTCTTCTTGACCTTCACATGGCTTAATATCTTTAAGTTTTTAAGCCAAGACAGGGATGACCTGTGTCTGCAACCTCTGGCTCAGAATGATGGCATTCTGACTTAATGAGACCTGGCCAGAAATAGGAAGGCTAAATTTGAAAATAAATATAGTTAGTTTTAAAATAAATATAGACATACACATGTAGGTGTGTGTGAATGTATATATATATTATATATTTTTTTATTATATATATTATTAATTATATACATATACATAATTATATGTGTCCACTTGTATGAATACATATACACATAGATGATTTCTATAGCAATCAAAAACAAACATACAAAGATAGAGAGACAGAAACACAGAGACAGACACAGAGAGACAAAGAGAGAGAGAGACAAATCTGCTAACTTCAAAGTGGGTTCTGTTTTGTATAGTGGAATAGGGAGCCCACCATGACACCAGGAATTTTCAAGAAGTTCAAATGTCCCCTTTTATAAGTGCTGTCCCTCTAGCTAGTGACTTAACTTGCTGGTCACTCAGGGTTCCTCTCTAAAATTAGAAACCACAGAAAGGATGGATATGACGTGCATTTGCAGAGGGCATTTCCTCATGCAGAAGAGTTCCAATGACATCTTGATCCACTTCCTACCCTGACCCTTATCATGATACCTGAATCAATATTGCCTTCCATCTTAAATTAACCCATGCTCAAAACCTAATGAGGAAAATGAGAGTCCATGAGGTTGGTTAGTCCAAGCTCACACTAATGAACCAGAGCTCAAACTCTAGTCCCTGTATCCCAGCTCAATGTTCTTTTCCCACCCAAAACTTATTGCTTTTATTAAGAACAGTTTATTCTTATTCCATTAAGAGCACTTTGAACTGTGCATACCCTTTGATTCAACAGTCTCACTACTGGGTCTATATTCCAAAGAGATCATAAAGGAGGGGAAAGGACCCACATGTGCAAAATATTTGTAGCAACTCTTTTTTGTATTGCCAGAGAATTGGAAACTGATTGGCTGCCCATCAGTTAGGGAATGGCTGAATAAATTATGGTATGTGATTGCTATGGAATATTATTTTGTGAGAAATGTTGAGCAAACTGACTTCAGAAAAGCCTAGAAAGACTTATAGGAATTTATGCTGAATGAAATGAGCAGAATCAGAAGAACATTGTACACAGTAACAAGATTATGTGATCAACTGTGATGATTTAGCTCTTTTCAACAGTGAGGTGATTCAGGGTAATTCCAAAAAAATTGAGGTAGAAAATGCTATCTGCATCCAGAGAGACTGAATGTGGATCAAAGCATAATATTTTCACCACTTTTGTTTGTCTGATTTTTCTTGTACAAGACAAATACGGAACTATGTTCAATCTCTATCAGATTTCTTGCTGGGGAGGGGGAATTAAGGGAGGGAGAAAGAAAATGTTAGTTCACAAGGTTTTGCAAGGATGGATGTTTAAAACTTTGCATGGATTTGGAAAAATTAAATACTATTTAAGAAGAGCATTTGAAATACTAGTTTATCATGTTTGATAAATATGCAGAATTTTGATTTGCTTAATTTATGTTGAAATTTACAGTGCTTACAAAGTGCAAACTTATAGCTGTTTTTCTTCCCACCCCCATAAAGCAACATCCATTCATTCATTCAACAATTATATTATTGAGACTGGATTAAAGAGATAGAAAAACCAAAAAGAAAAAATGTTCTTGGCCTGAAGGAAGGTTAAATTTGGTAAACAAACAATAAAAAGGCACAAACAGCAAAATCCATTATGGTATATTGCCAGAGCTGGGGTATGCCCTTACACCAGATAGAAACCTCTTGCTTACAACAAGAATATACGATGATCAATTAATTGGCTCTTTTCACCAATGAGATGATTCAGACCAGTTCCAATGATCTTGTGATGAAGAAAGCCATCTACACCCAGAAAGAAGACTGTGGGAACTGAGTGTGGATCACAACGTAGCATTTTCACTCTTTTTGTTGGCGTTTGCTTGCATTTTATTTTCTCTCCTTTTTTTTTCCTTTTTGATCTGATTTTTCTTGCGCAGCAAGATAATTGTATAAATATGTATGCATATATTGAATTTAGCACATATTCCATTTAGCACATGTTTCTACTATGTTTAACATATATTGGATTACTTGCCATCTAGGGAAGGGCGTGGGAGAAAGGGAGAGAAATTGGAACACAAGGTTTTGCAGGGGTGTATGTTAAAAAATTATCCATGCATATGTTTTGAAAATAAAAAGCTTTAATGAAAAAAAAAAACCTCTTGCTTGACCAGAGACTTCTCAGAATTAACAAGAAATTTCACTGAATTCAGCTGTTCATTTTTTTTCCTTTTCCAACTAAGCCAAGTCTCGCTGGGAGGATGAAAACCACATCTTATTAGATTTGAGAAGAGCCTTAAGGACTTCAGAAGAAAAAAAAACCCAACATACAGATAAAGAGAAAATTGACTTGTCTATCACCATGATGGAATAGGGAAATTTAAAAATCATATCAAATAGAAAACTGTCTAATGACACCCAACAGGAAACACTTCAGATTCTCTTAAATTGAGTTTGGATGTGATATCAATAGTTCTGTCAGGAGGAGAGAAAGAAAGATGCTGTCTCCTAAACACTGAATAGAAACACTCCCCATGTCTCTCCCTGCTAAAAATATAAGCTTTAAAAGAAATTTTGGGGGATCCATGACCTGATTGGTACAGGTTCTCTCTCCAGCAATGAGCTTCCCAGTCCCTCTATGCCTGTATATTATGACATATTCCCCAAAAAGGGGACATGGAGTGAAGAAAGTCTTAGGAAAGTCTTTATCAAACCAGAGGTCCCATGAAGTGATTGAAGGTAGTGACCAGGTCCAGGTAGAATCTGAAATCAAATTCTTTCTTCTATATAAACTATATATATGATCCTAAGCAAGATGCATGTCTCAGTTCCTCCAAGGAAATGCTTTAATACTGTAAGTTGAAGAGAAGATAGAGACATATTAAGTAAAGAGAGTTTCCACACAGGGAGTTCTCTAAAACATCCCTAAACTGGAGAGCTGGGTTGTACAGAGATCAGACCACTGGGTCTGGAGTCAAAAAGACTTCAATTTGAGTTCAGCCTCAAACACCAACTGTGTGACTCCAGCAAGTCTATTTTCCTCAGTCTTAAAACATGGATAATAACAGCACCTCAAACAACTAAATTGTACAGAAGCTAGATCTGGCCTCCAATACTTACCAGCTGTGTTGTCCAGGTGAGTCACTTAACCTTGTTTTTCTCCATTTTTCCATCTGTAAAATGAACTGGAGAAGGAAATGGTAAACCTCTTCAGCTTTCTGGACACAGTTGAAAAGAGTAAACCAGAAAGCTAGAAATAGTCTTAATCTGGCCAGTTTGAAAGAAATAGCCTTTCAGGCTAAATTGTTTATCAAAGGAGGTTACCCTCCTCCTCTCACAGATGGGGGATTCTGATCCACATTAGGCCAACCTCCTTACACCTGAAATAATTTTCCTCTCCATCTCTTGCCCTGACTTCCCAGTATCCTTCAAGATGCTGCTCAAATCAATCTTCTGCAGGTGTTTATTCCAGGTGTCTCCTGTCCACTACTCCCAACCCTATTTCCAGCAGAGCTTTTCTTCTAAGTTTGCCTCCCATTTCATGACATGTATGTGCTTTGTGTTTCCTTGTTTGCCTACTCTCACCCTTTAGAATACAGATTCCTCAAAAGCAGGGATTATATTTTTGCCTTTCCTTGCATCCCTAGAATTTAGCCCAGTGATTAGCACATGCATAAGGGCTTAGGGCTTAATGTTTGTCCTATAGGAGAGAATCATGACTTCAGGGAGGGGATGCCATGATATGCAAGTGAATTGCATTTGAGTGAAGGAGAGCTGTGCAAAGTCACCTGCCTCACTTTCCCCTCTAGAGCCATCTGGGTCCTGTAGGCATAGATTGGAACAACTGTAGATGTTCGTGGATACCTTGGGAGATCTTGGATTTTTTTAAACTAAGGTCCTTAATAGATCTCAGTCTGACTAAGGTAGCACCCATTCTGTGATTAAGACAAGGTAACAAATCAAGCAGAGAATGGCCTGTTTCACCTAGCCAAAAAAAAAAAAAATTTAAAAAAAAATAAAGACAATGCTTATTTATTTCTAGAACAAATGAATGAATGATAAAATGACTTTCTCCTCCTGCTTGTGAAAATTATTCAATATTTATTGCTCTGTAAGAAACGACCAGCAGGACGATTTCAGAGAGGCCTGGAGGGACTTGCATGAACTGATGCTGAGTGAAACGAGCAGAACCAGGAGATCATCATACACAGCAATAACAGTATTACATGATGATCAATTCTGATGGACATGGCTCTCTGCAACAAAGAATTGTCTCAAACCAGTTCCAATTGTTCACTGAAGAAAACCATATACACCCAGAGAGAGGGAAATGAAATATGGACCACAACGTAACATTTTCATGATCTCTATTGACATTTGCTTGCATTGTGTTGCCTTTCTCTGATTCTTTTTTTTTTCTTGTAGATAGGATTTTTCTTGCATAACTTCTCAAGCATTTCAACATTATTAACATGTAGTGGACTTCCTGCCATCTAGGGGAGAGGAGGGGACTGGGGGTAAAATTTGTAATGGAAAGCTTTGTAAAGATCAATGTTGGGGAACTACCCATATATATGTTATACAAATAAAAAGCTTTAATAAAAAAAAAGAAAATTATTCAATATTGATGGCTGTCTTTGAAAATACTATTGGTATCTTCCTGACTCCATTTAGATTTTCTTAGCAAAGATATTGGAGGGGTTTACCATTTCCTTCTCTAGCTCCTTTTTGACAGATGAGAAAATTGAGACAAACTGAGTCATATAGCTAGGAAGTGTTTGAACCCCAGTTGTGAACTCAGGAAAGTAAGTTTTCCTGACTGTAGGCCCAATATTCTATCCACTGAGCCATCTCGCTGCTCAAATACTGCTGAAAATACTAGCGTGTGCTGAGAGTAAGATGGGAATTCTGAGTTCCAAAATTGTCTCTGTGATCTTTGGCAAATCACATTCAAGCTCTAGGTCTAAAATGTAAAACAAGAGGTCATTTCTCAAGACCCTTTTGGGTCAAATTTTTGTCACTGGGGAGTATTTCAGGTTGAGTGCAATCTGAGAAAGGCTTCCAGAGAACTGAAGAAGGCCTGGGGCAAAGGCAAAGAAAAGAAGAAGGCAACCTAGATCGTGGAGTAGTGGGGAGTTTCTGGGAAGTCTCAGGAGTAAAAGCCAGCTGGCCTGCACTTAGAGCTGACACTAGACTGGGAAATCCCTTGTGTGAAGAATTCAGTAACATTTATTAACCTCCTACTGTATGCAAGGTCTTCTGCTCAATTCCAGGGGAAATAGAAAGTTTAGATGAAGTAAGATAAAAGTTAAGATAGATAGTAAGTAAAATTGAATAAATTATCAGTCCTACCTCCTGAACATCTCTCCCTTCCATCTTTTCTCCATTCACAAATCATCTTAGTTCAAGCCTCCATCCCTTCTAATTTCTGTACTAGTTCTGCTTGTATTAAGTTGCCCTTGTTCCAGTTTATCCCACACATTCTGCCTCACTAATCTGCCTTATTCATAATTTAGAACATGACATTTTAATTTAATTCAACAAGCATGTGTTCATAGCTCATGTGCACAAAACAATCTCCAAGAGCCCTTGCAAAGTGTAGATCTATAATCCCATGAGACTACTGGTCATTGTAAAGAGCTGTTATTTAGCCCAGAACCTATAGAAATTCAGCCGAAGACTCCAGAGGAGAAAGTGTGGCTATTGACTTTGCACAGCCCTTCCTCCCTTAAATCCAGTTCACTTGCATGTCCTCTCCACCTCCCCAGTGTCATGATACTCTTTGAGAATGAAGGACAAACAACAAGGACCATCTCTATAGCTAAAGCCAACCATTCTTTCTCTGAAGGCTAAACGCAGTCATATTCAAAGCTCCCAAAATTTGGGGGTGGGAAATAAATCCTCTCTCCTGGGTTTCTTCACTCTTGTTATGTTTTTAAAAATCTCAGAATATTAGAACTTAGAAATTAGAAAGAGACTTAAAAACTATCCTCTTCGATTTCCTTGTCTTGAAGAGGAAATGGACTTCCAATGAGTTACTGTGACTTGTTCAGGATAACATAAGTAGTTTGAGGAACAGCAGAAAGGTCACTGAAGCCAGATATACAGGGAAAAAGAGAAAAAGGTAAGAAAACTGGAAAAGGTAGGGGATAGGCTGTCATGTCGAAAAGGATATTATATTTTTTTTCCTGAAGATAATAGGAACCATAGCAACTCTGGGGTGAAGTTTAACCTGAGGAATTGGACATTCAAAGAAAGAAAATAATTTGATCTTAGTCATATAATGCATGACTAATTGGCAGAAATGGTACCAGGAGGTCAGCTAGGTGGTGCAGTAGATAGAGCACCAGCCCTGAAGTCAGGAAGACCTGAGTTCAAATTTGTCCTCAGACACTTAACACTTCCTGACTATGTGACCCTGGGCAAGTCACTTAACCCCAATTGCCTCAGAAAAATTAAAAAAAAAAAAAAAAAGGAATGGTACCAGAACCCAGGTCTTCCCACACTTAGTACAGATCTTTCTACTACATTGCTGTCAGATTTACTTATTTATTTATGAACACATTTAATGATTAATTAGTCTCTGCTGGAAATGATGATCCTTTTTTGAACAACATGGTAAAATTGATGAAGTTTTGTCAGAAATTTCTGGGTGCTATATGTTAGCTAATGTTGTCCCATTTTCTCATTACAACCTGGGTTCCTTGATTAATGTGGCAGAGATGGCCTTAGTGTGGCCCAAAGTCACATGTTGTGTGATGAATGCTTTTGGTCAGTCCTAGTAACTTAGCAAATGTAAGGCTCAGGGCTCTATGCCTCCCACTAAGTTGTAAATGAAATTAAGGAGCTGCTTCTTCCTTTCCTTGCCATGACCCATGATGGAGAACCCTGGGAATGAATACGAGCCGAAAAAAGGTTAATCTAACAATAACCTGAAGGCATCTTTATGGGAAAGCAATTACCTACTCATTTGGCAATTAATGATAGACCTAGGGAAGCCTCAGCTCAGTCCCTGCTCGGGAAAAGCTTGTTCTAACTGGCACAAAACAAACCAGTAATATAATTGAAATGTGATTTCCTCTTCATAAAGGAGATAATTCAGCATCTGAGTGGAATGGTCCCTGCTAATATGAAAGCTGATGATATTGTTGTCTGTAGGGGGACAACAAGAGGGCCTCCTAAACTCATGAGGAGGGCAGGGAATGTTGAGATTCAGAAAAGATTAAAGCAGACTAATTTAAGACAAGTTAAATGAATGAAGAATGGATGAATGAATCAACAAATGAATAAACAGGCTTTTATTAAATGATTATCACATAGACCAAAAAGAAAAAAGAAAGAAAAGAAAACCTCATCCTCAAAAGAGTGTATATTCTAACAAGAGGATATAATAGCCTTTTATTGATTAATTAACTAATTGATTGATTGATTAATAAGAGTAGGAACTCTAGGGGAGGAAATATTGGTTCTTCACAGTCAGACTGCAAGTACAGTCTTAAATTATAAACGTCTTTAAATATCAATAAATGCAGCTGTACCTCAAGTACTGTACCTGATACAGACATCAAAAAACAACTTAACATTCTGGACCCAGTTTTGGAGTAGGAGTTAGAAAGGCTGGGCCCTAAACTTGGCCCTATCATTTGTTAGCTGAGCTATCTGGCTGAGCAATAATCCCTTCACAGCACTGAAACATGATTTCCTTAGCTATCCATGAGGGTAATAAAAGCCCTTCAAAGATCATGCTTTATAAACTTCAAAGTGCTATTGAATGTAAGCAATACAAGAATTTGTTTTGCATGATTATTTGAATTTGTTACAAGGGCTTTGTTTTTCTTTTCCAAGGGAGGTGGGAGTGGGGTTAGAGGTAGTGGTGGGATGGAAAGAAAAGAAATGGAAATTGAAAGTAAATAAAAGTGGAAATTACAAAAATGGTTCTTGTAGGCTCCAAGCCAATTCATGTTTATGATCTCCCTTGATCTTCTTCAAGCTTGGGAAGGAGGTAGGAATGCATTTTGTTTTTAAACTGAACAGGTCATGTCTTTAGTAAAGGGAGCTCCTAGGGAAAATTGCCTCCACCAAAGTGAATCAGCCCCTTCTCCTAGCTCACTACCTGGGAAACTGAGAAATTAAGTAACTTTCCAGGGTCACAAAATCAGTATGTGCTTGAATCCAGGTACTTGTGAATCCAAGACCATATCACTAACCACCATACTAAACAGATTCACAAAATGCTAGGTTCAAATCCTGTGCCACACACTCTTAGTAATTGTACGAACATTTGTAATTTCTTTGGGCCTCCACTTCCATCTCTAGGTTATATAATTAGTTCAATTAAATTACAAACAATGAGTGCTAAATAAATGTTTGTTGTAAAAATTTAGGAAGATTTTCCTAACATAGCCAGGACAGAAAGAGAATCAAGTGGCCTTTTAGTTTCTTTTTGTTTTGTTTTGTTTTCATTTTCTTTCCTTTTTATTTTTTTTATTTGAAAAAAAAGTAAGAAAAAAGGAAAACAAAAAATATGAAACAAAATAAAGCAAAACAAAAGAGAACATTGTCATGTGCCCAGCAGAACATCAGGGAGGATTCAAAATATATAACAACAATTTTCCAGATCAAGAAAGTATATATATATGTAGAAGAAATTATATTTATGAGCTTTACTTCCTTGTAAATTATTCTTTGATTCTCTTGCTCACCTTATTTACTTTATTCTTTTTCCCCTTCCCCTCCCCCACCACTCCTAAGCAAGCTACAGTTAAGAAAAGATATATTTATGTATACATATATAGATACCTATACACACATACCCCACATACACATAAATCTTTCTTATCTTTGCTGCTTCTTTAATTAAATTCTACTTCATAACTTGCCTTGCTATTAATTAGCCTTCTTCCATCCAAGGATCTCTTCCTTGTCTTCTTTCCTGACCCTTTGTTTCCCCATCTGCCCATCCTTCCCCCTTTATTTCTTTATAGATTTTGGAGGGCATTATATCCTTCATGGTATATATGTAGCATTCTTTTTTGAACCCAGTCCTGATGTGAGTAGGTTTTCAGAACTATGATCCTTCCTCCCCCCCCCCAATGCCTCTGTGTCTATTCTTCCACTACATCTAATTTGTATTACATGATTGTTATTTGTACCTTAACTCTGCCAATCTTTCTTTTGAGCTTATCCTCTTGTTGATGTGAACTTCACATACATACATGTATATGTATATGTACATATGCATATATAAAACCATAAATAATTTGTCCATCTTTAAACAGTTTGTCCATGTTAAGTTTCTTAAAATTAATCTTTTATATTGATTAATATTTTTATATTGGCTCTTATATGTTAATTTGGCAATAATATTCCTGTGTGTTTTCCACACAGGATCTCTTTAAGGTGGTGATTACTGGATTTTTTCTATTTTCCTTTCATGGTCTATTACTCCAAAACAATTTTCTTGGATTATTTTCTGCATTATTGTATCAAGGTTCTCTTTTTGGTCAGAACTTTCTGGCAGTTCAATTATTGTTATTTTTTTCCTCCTTGATCTGTTTTCTAGATCTGCCATTTTTCTTATGTTTCACATTCTGTTCTGTTTTCTCATTCTTTATAATCTGTTTTGTTTTTTCTTGGTCTCTCATAGCTTCACTGGCTTCCCCTTGCCCAATTCTAATTTTCAAAGCATTGTTTTCATCTTTGAGATTCTGTACCTCTTTTTCTAGTTGGTTAACTTTTTTTCACAAGCTGCTTGTTTTTTCTTGGATGGTTTTAATTTTTTTCTTTAGTTTTTCCTCAATGTCTCTTATTTGGTTTTTGAATTCTTTTTTGAGTTCTTCTATAAATTCTTTCTGGGCAGGGGGCCATTTCACATTACTCTTTGGGGTAGAAGCTTTTTTTTTTTACTTAAGTGTCCTCCACTGAAGATGAACCCCTTGATCTTCTCTGTTCCCCTAATGTTTCAATAGTGAGATTCTTTCTTTTTTGCTGGTTCATTTTTTAATAAGAGGTATTAGTGTAAACACCTCTAATTGTGGGAGAAATGTGTCAAGCTTCCCTTCAGTTCTCCACTCTGACCAGGAACCCCAAACCAAGAGCTCCCTCCTCCTGCAAGTGCTCACAGCCAGCAGCATCCCTGCCCTGCTGCTTTTGTATTCACTAATGTGCTAGTTCCTTCTCTCCCAGGGCCTCTTCTGTGCAGCACAGTTGGGCCCAGGATTTCCAATCAGTCAAGGTTCACTCAGTCTTCTCTGACTCAAACCGCAACCTGACAAACAGTCCAGGAGGTGAAAGTCTCTGATTCCTGCTGAGGCTCTAGTAAAACCTGGCTAGCCCAAAGGGTGCCCAGATGTTTCTGCAGAACTAGTCCAAGGTGTTTGCACTTCAGACAGGTTAATCCCAGCCCAGGATCTTTTTTTCAGATATTCTCAGGTTGTATCAGTTAGACTCCAATTCTACCCCTAATCTTCTTGATTTTTCACCCATCTATGTTTGCCCTTACGTGCAAATTTGTCCTATTTATGTGGGAAATCAGGAAAGCTTGAAATTTACCAACCTACTCTGCTATCTTTCCAGAATCCTCCTACATTTTAGTTTCTTAACATTATAAGTGTGAGACGAGGGAAAAGATCCCACATGTGCAAAAATATTTGTAGCAGTTCTTTTTGTGGTAGCAAAAAAATTGGAATGCCCATCATTTGGGGAATGGCTGAATAAATTGTGGTATATGAAGATAATGCAATATTATTGTTCTATAAAAATGATATACAAGTTGATTTCAGAAAGTCCTGGAAAGATTTACATGAACGGATGCTGAGCAAAACAAGCTGAACCAGGAATACATGGTACTCAATAACAGCAAGAATATGCAATGATCAACTATGAAAGACTCCGTTCTTATCAGTGGTCAGAAATCCAAGGAAATCCCAATAAACTTTGGATAGAAAATGCTATCTGCAACCAGAATGAGAACTATGGAGATTGAATCAGCACATGCCATGTTCACTTCTTGTTTCTGTTTTTTTTCCTCTCCCTTTTGTTTTTCCCTTTTGTTCTAATTTTCCTCTCCCAACATGATTCATAAAAGAAATTGCATTAAAAAAGTTAATATATGGATCACTTGCCTACTGGGGAAGGGGGGGAGGAAGGAAAGAAAAAAATATTAGAACACAAGGTTTTGTAGGGGTGAATGTCAAAAAATATCCATGTATATATTTTGAAAATAAAAAGCTATAATTAAAAAAGTTAATATACATATATAACCAGAAAAAAATAAAATAATAAAAAATAAAAATAAAGAAGTGGGACAGAAGCTTTACCATAATGATGGTAAAGAGGAGATTCTTGTCCTCCATGAGAGGCCTTTATATAGCATTTTAAGGTTTTAAAAATGCTTTACACAGGCTGCACCAGCACAACCCTGGACCAGCCCTGGCCCAAGGCCCAGCCCTGACCCCAATCCCAACTCATCCTGGCCTGGCCCTAGCTGCAGCTGGACCCCAGTGTCAGCAAGGCAGGGACCTCTGAATCAGCAGTATTGCTAGAGACTTCTGGACCTCTCATCTGTGAATACCAAGGAGGACTCAGAAGGTCAGTAGAGAGGGTCTGTGGCAACAGGGTAGGAGTCTGCTCTGCATTCCCAGTGTAATCCCAGTACAGGCTGTGCCAGCTCAGCCCTGACCCCAATACTAGGACCTGAGCATCAGCAAAGTAGAACTCTGTTGATTCAGCACACTAAGTCTCACTGCTACAATGGGGCAGAGACCCTCCAGGGCAGAAAAGAGTGCTTGTGGTAAAGTTCCTTGCAGGATCTCTGAAAAACACTGCACAAAACTCCTGAAGCTTGGAAAAGGGCATCCTCCACCCTGGAAACAGAGCTCTAATTTAACAAAAAGTTAAAAGCTGAGTAATAGGCTAGGAAAATGAGACAAAAAAAAATGTTTCTGACCATTGAAAGTCATTATGGTGACAAGGAAGATCAAAACACACACTCAGAAGATGATAACAAAGTCAAACCCTCCAAGAAAAATAAGAATTGGGCTCAGGCCAGGGAATAGCTCAAAAGGGACCTTGATGATCAAGTAAGAAAGATAGAAGAAAAATTAGGGAGAAAAAATGAGAGTGGTACAAAAGGAAATGCAAAAAGCTAATGAGAAGAATGCCTTGAAAAGCAAAATTGGCCAATTGAGAAAGGAGGTACAAAAAGTCACTGAGGAACATAATTTCTTAAAAATTAGAATTGAGCATTAAATTAAAATACAATACAGCAAAATAAAAAAATGACAAATATAGAAAAATGTGAAATATCTCATTGGAAAAACAGCTGATATAAATAGATCCAGGAAAGATCATTTTAAAATTACTGGTATACCTGAAAGTCATGATCAGAAAAAGAGTCTGGACAAAATCTTTCAAGAAACTGTCCTGATATTTTAGAACCAAAGAGTAAAATAGAAATTGAAAAAATCCACCCATCACTCTCTGAAAATGATCCCAAAATGAAAACTCCCAGGAAAAATATAGCCAAATTCCAGAACTTCCAGGTCAAGGAGAAGATATTGCAAACATCCAGAAAGAAACAATTCAAGTGTAGCACAAGTATAACAGAAGACTTAGCAGTTTCTACATTAAAGGACCACAAAGCTTGGAATATAATATTCAGGAAAAAAATGGAACTAGGATAACTGACTCAAACATAAAAAAAAATCCATGCCCTAATTGCTAAATGATCAAATGATATGATCTGTGCCCAAAAGGCTATAAATTCATGCATGTCATTTAACCTAACAATACTACTACTTGGCATGAATGCCAAAAGAGATCCGGGGGGGGGGGAGGGGGAAAGGAAAATGGACTGAATGTACAAAAGTTATCCACAGCAGCAATCTTCCTAGGGCAAAAAAAAAAATTGGAAATTGAAGGGATGTCCAGCAATTGGAGAATGGCTCAATAACATGTGTGTTTATGATGGAATATTATTATTCTATGGGAAATGATGAACAGGATGATCTCAGAAAAACAACAACAACCTGGGAAATCCTCCATGAACTTAAAGTGAAATGTATTGTATACAAAGTAATACCAATGTTCTGGGATGATCAGCTATTAATGCCTTTGCTATTCTCAGCAGTACAATTATCCATGACTACTACTCTGAAGGACTTATGATGAAAAATCCTATCAATAGCCAGACAAGGAACTGATTGTGTCTGAATATAGACTGAGCATTCTCTCTTTCTCTCTCTCTTTTAAGAGGTTTTCTTATTTTCTTGAGGGTTTTTATTTTCATTAAGGTGCAAGATCTATGGTTGCCTTTTTTTATAACTTGACTTTTATGGAAATATTTTTAATAACTTCACAAATGGTTTCTTAATTGTGGGTGAGGATAAGGGAGAGAACCTCGAACTCAAACATTTTGGAAACAAATGTAAAATTTTTATTGTTTTGAATATAATTGGGGAAAAACATTAAATAAAAAAACAAAAAAAGGAAAAATATTTACAAATATTCTTGTATTTAATCTTCACAACAACCCTAGGAGGCATGAGCTATCATTTTACAAATGAGGAAACTGAGACTGAGAGGATAATTGTCCTGCCCCGAGTCATAGCCATTAAGTGTTTGAGGTTGGATTGGAACTCAGTTTTCCTGACTCCAGGTCTGGTGCTCTACCTTCTTTGCTAACTATGTCTCTACTCTTAGGAACCCTACTAACAGCCAGTAGTCTCAAATTATCATGTATATTCTTAATTATTTACATGTTCTGTCTCTCATTCCTTCCCCTCTCCTTGAGGACAGGAATAGTTTTTCATTTTGACTTTATCCCCAGAATCTAAAACCTTTTGCTATATAGTAAATGCTTAATAAATGTTTGCTCTGAATTATCTTGGCTTAGATTTCAAGACATCATGAAACTTAAAAGAATTTCACCCATCCCATCCCTACAAAATGTTAGGAATCTCTGACATGTGATAAATCAAAGAAAGCAACTTCAACAAAATTATTCAAATAGGGTAATTTTATTAATAATACACATGGGTGTGTCACGCCAAGGGGCGCCAGTCCATATCTACACCACATAAGACATTAGGAGAATTAAATAGAAAGGCAGAAAGTTCAAATGAAGCAACTAGGAAATGATGTCAATGGGGCCTCCATTTCAAACTTTAAAAAAACAAAGCTTTTTTTTCATGTTTTCCATGAATTAAATACACTGAGAAATAGTTAAAAGAATATATTTACAGTCAATCATCATGGGCACTGCCAACATAGTCAATAAAAAAAAATAAACCAAAAAATTCTTTTAATGTTCCTTGCTTGTTTCTTTTACAGAGAATTTTAAATACAATTTTGCTTTTAGAAAATACAATAAGGAAATAATTACATTCTTAATATGAGAACATTATTTTACAACATATAAGCATGGTCAATTAATTTTGAAAGTGTCTAGAAATGAAAAAAATGGTGCTGAATGAAATGTTAATAATCTCTTTCTTGGTTAGAAAAGTTGACACACAATTATCCTAATAAAAAAAATATCCACCAGCTTTGGTCCCTCAAAATTATGATCTCATGATCCCTGTTTAAAAAATACTTTCCATGATCAAAACATACCTGACAGCATCATGGCATCTGTGTATAGAAATGTGAATAGTTTTGGAAGTACAGGTCTGTAACTATTTCAGGCAAAGGTGTTCAAAGTTATATATACTCAAGGACAATTTCCTATTTTAAAGAGATAGTTTTCCTAACTAAAAAAGGATTTCCTATTTTTCATATGGATTCTCGTAATACAGACAAGTTGTATTACTGGGAGATTAGAATTCTGCCCAACATACATCAGCAAGTTTATTTCACAGTCTGGATGGAGAGTCTTATAAGATCTTAAACAAAACTCAAGTAATTCCTTCCAAACTGTGCCATGAATTGGAAATACCTAACATTTTCATCAAAAATTTGATGTCAGCAAATAGTCTACATGATGATAGACCCGTCTTAAACTATATCTGAAAATGTAGGAAAATGCTATTTAAAAGCTACCATGATTTTTGTCTGTTAGTGGTGAGGTACCATGTCTGACAGTGAATGAGAGAATAGAAATTTAATGGGACATTCTTCCTAGATGTGTCTTATTGCAATTAATGGTTATTAAGTGTATTTTTTCATGATATTATGTGCTCCCAAATGGGCATGAATTAAATATGGAGCCATGTGACCAATTTTCTGATACTATAACTTCATTTTTTAATTGAAAACAGACATCCATCACTATGCTCTGATGATGTCAATACCTTAATTTAGAGTTTCTCATCATGACCATGTGCAGATGGGTTGGCCTAAGTACTGCCAGGTAATCAACATCCAGCAGGTCCCATTTACAACTTCTACCATAAAGCATAAAGCAGGAGATGACTTTCTGCTAATCTGAGATGGACTAAAAAAAAATGAAAGCCAACCATCTCCAACTGCTCTCCTAGGGAGGCCTTATACTAATTTCAACCATTTATTAACCGTAGAACCTTTCTCAACTCCTCTTTTAGAAGTTAGCAACTCATTTCTTCCTTCTCCAAAACAATTTCCCAAATCACATGGACTATGTGATTGATAGTCAGATGACCTAAGTTGCGGGTCTGACCAGCTCTGTCCTCAAGCAAGCCCTTCTCGGCCTCAACTTCCTCATCAGTAGAGAAGAAGCATTAATATTTGCCCTAGTTATACTCAAAGAGCTATCATAAGAAATGTTCTTTGTAAACTGTAAAAATAAGGACTATCCTCATTAAATCCTCATTATTAATGAATGGATTTTATTTTGGGTAACACCCAGAAGCCATTTTATACAATACAGATTGAATAACAATTTTTTTTTCTGGTTGAAAAGGAAATGGCATTATAAAATACTAAGAATGAGTTTATTCCACGGCTCTCACATCATCTATGAAGGACATTCCAACAGAGGCATTATAGATAGTTTTGAGCACTAGGCTCTTAAGAAATGTTCCTTTATCTGATGGAATGTAAGTTTCTTGAAGACAAGGGCTATTTGATTTTTGTTTTTTGTATCCCCAGTGCCTGGCACATAGAAGATAATTAATAAATGCTTGTTGATCAATTTATTAAGCCTATTGTCTCCCAAGGTAGTCACACTAAACTAGATAATTCTCTTGTTGTATTTCCTTTCTCTTATTTGGCAATCATACTTCCTACCTTACAGCCAGACGGACACTTCCCTAGCTTTCCAAGGGTAGGGAAAACTCTCAGATTTGGCAATAAGATTACCTGTGTCTGGTTAGATTTAAGCCCTCTGTGTAGATGGTGATGAAAGGAAACTCTTTGGATTTTCTATTGAACATTTCACATAGCAGCTGTGTTTGAATTTTTCTTGATGTCATGACATGCAAAAATAAAGTAGAAGGTTAATCTTGAGAGAAGATTGTTCCTCACCAATATAAAGTCAAAAGAAGGAAAATGAGTCTTTTTAGTACAGGGTTTCAAAGAACAAGAATGTTGTTGAGCAGGGCAATGCCACCAACAGCTAAGGTTGACTCCCTGACTCCATTCCTAAGACTGGATTTTCAACTGCTGATATTACTAGTCAGGTGTGGGCTCCACTGTTCAACCAAAAATGTGAGTCCCATCTGTGATTTGAAGAAACATTTTTAACCTAGTTGGGAAGGACAATGCCAGTGTAAGATAATATCTAGGAAGAAGTGGTTTACTCTTCCTAGATCATCCTCCATAAAAGCTCCAAAAAGCTCACTGGGCTCACTTCTGCCCTTAAGATGCCAAGATGGCTAGCGAAAGGGCAAAACGTGGACCACATTTGGGAGGGTGTGTGTCAGTGGAAGTGATATCACCCTCTAAATTCTGACAAGAAGCCTAATTTGCATTTTAAATATGTACACATATAAATTAAAAACAATATTTATTGAAAATATACAAATAAATAACTTACTTTGAAGCAAAATGCCTAAACTTTTTTCTAATCAAACTTTTTTTTTATTCTTAAATATTAAGGGGAACACTGGGTATCACTCATCAGGTGACATTCCCATGGATATGTGCTTTTTCTATGGGGTGGCCCATTTAAAGTGGGCTCCATTGAATGTAGCATAGTTTTGAATGGGTTTTCTTTTAAGTGGGCCACCCGCTTTAAAGTGTTCACAACTGAAAATGGATTACAAAGAAAAAAAATTTAGGTTGGGAGTCAGCAGACTTGGGGATATTCCTGGTTCTGTCAAAAACCAGATGTGTGACTTTTGGTAAGTCACTCTTCCAAGTCTCAGTTTCCTTAACAATAAAATGAGAGGATTAGATTAGAGCAGTAGTCCTTAATCTTTTCTGTTACAGACCCTTTTAACACTCTAGTAAAGCCTTTGGACTCCTCCTCAGAATAATATTTTCAATATATAAAGCAAAATGCATAGGATTGAAAAAGAAAATAACTATATGGAAATACAGTCATCAATTTTAAAAAACACACACACACAAGGAAAGTCATGGACCCCAAGTTAAGAACTCCTGGGTTAAAGGATATTTGAGGATCATTCTAGCTCAAACATTCTATGATTCCATGTTGGCATTTTGCCATCATGTTATCAGGACTGTTACATGCTAGAGTTATCAGCACCATAACAATAAAAGGAATAGGATTAAGGATATAGGTTTATTGATTTCTTTGTAACTAGAGATATTAGGTTAAAAACAATCAGAACTTTATATTATGTGCCTGGAGAAGGCTGCCAATCACAAGAACAGAGGGGAGAATGGTCCAGTGCCCTTGATGACTAACTCTGCTGATGACTTAATAGGTAGTGAGCTCTCCATCACTAGATGTCTTCAAACAGAAGATCATAGGTTGGAGGCTGAATTAGCTTTAACCCTCATTTTACAAAATGAGGAGACTGAGGTCCAGAGAAAGGAAGTAATTTGCATAAAATCACCTAGTTACTAAGTAGAAAAACTGGAATTTGAACTCAGATTCTCTGATGTCAAATCCAGTGCTCTTTAATGAATACTGATGGGATGGTCATCCCCTGTGAAGGGGAGTCCTGCTTCAGAAGGAAGTAAGTTTGATGGACTCCGAGGTTCCCTTGCAAACCCAAAGCATACTATTCTGGGATTTGTCCTAAAGATGACAAAATCTTAGGAATCTCAAATTAATCACTAATTTTATCAAGCCCATTTTGTACTTTAAAAAAATAAAAAAAAAAATTTGTTCTTGTTGAACAAGGTATACTATTAGTTAACCCTCAAAAGAAGGAAATCTGTTGTCGACTGAACTGCTTCCCTTTAGGGATGGTTTTCACATTTCTGCAGGGATACAAAATGAGCATGGCTTTGGTTAACTGACAATGGACAAATTTCCCATCAGCCCTTCCTCCCTTTACCCTAGTCATCCAATAGAAAAAAATTCCTTTAGCACCTTCCTTCAGTCACTAAAGTTTCAAGCTCACATAACCAAACACTTGCAGGATCTCTCCTCTTCCCTTTTAGAGAAACTGCTCTTCAAAACCTGTAGGCTGTGAATCCTCTCACTTAGCTCTACCAGTTTATGAGAATTTTTTAGGGGCTCAAAGGTAACAAACATTGATGTCAATTTTCTAAATAATTTCTTAACATTTATTTGAGCCAAACTTGGCAAACCAGAATGTTAGGGGTACTAAGGGCTATTCTGAATAATTAAGCCAAGGGCTTCTTATGTTTTGACCTTTGCTGTTGAAAATATTTCTCAAATTTCAGCATCTCCTTTCCCATTTTAGCAAAGATTCCTCCTCTGTAAAATGAGGAGTTTGGATAATATGATTTCTCAAGTCCCTTTCAGCTCTGAAATGGATAGGATCAGAGAATTAGAGCTATAAAGAACAATATCCCCCCAAAAATTATTCCATTCCATCCAACCCTTTATTACAGATGAGAAAACTGAGTTTCAGAGATTTGGCCAAGATCACAGGTTAGTAATATGACTGGAATTTAAACTCCATATCCATTGTTCTTTCAATGACATTATAAGTGATTTACATTCCCAATGAGCTCAATCAGAACCATGATTTTCAATATTAATTCTCCTTACATTGACAGTACAAGACTGAGTTTAATGTGTGCTGACCTTGTAGCATTCTTTGAATAAATATCTGGTATCAGCTTGCTTTCTTCACCAACTCATTCAAGCAATATTTGCTGAGTACCTACTATGTGCATTTAAGAACGGTGTAAGAAAAAGGAATGACACTCAAATCCCTCCCCTTTTATTGTTTGATTAATTCTCATAAAACTCCCAGCTCACTGAAGTGCCTCACTATATTCACTTTTAGGAAGAAAGAGTGGGCCTGTTCATAGTTGGGTGTATTTCTATAGCTGACTTTGCCTGGTTAGTCAGTCAACATATTATCCTTTTCAATGACACTATTGGATCACTAGGGAGCTAAGGGAGGCAACAGTATAGGAAAGAACAATGGATTAGGAGGTAGAAAATCCCAGTTCTAGTTCCATATGAGCCTTTTATATGATTTTGCTTCCACTTTCTTGGACTCAGTTTCCTTCACTGTAAAATGGAGGATGCCCTTTCCAGTTTTCACAGTCTATTTCCTGAGTAATCTTCCTACTGGTATATTAGGAGAAATCAAGTTCTCAGATCTGCCATCTTTTCCACCACTGTTAGCCCTTTTCTCTCTTTGATGCAATAAACCCACACCCCTCTCCACAAAAATAAAGTTAAATAAATTTTTTTTTAACTGTGGAAAATAACATCATCTTAAAAGACCAATAAGCCTGCTGCTGGGGAAGAAAAAAAAAACACAGCCAAGGCTGGCACCACATTAAGGCTCTAGATCAATAAATCAAAGAGAAGAGCCTGGAAATGTCCCAAATCTACTTTCTTCCCAGGGTCAGAACTCATCAAAAGATTGATCCAACCAAATCCATCAGGGCTGATAAGCTGTGACATTTGCAACTTCATCAGGTAGTAAATCAAACTTGCTTCTCTTCTGTCAGAATCACTCCTAGTGACAAGCTCTTGGGGAAAGGGAATATGGAAAAGATAAAGATTTGAGAGACAGGAAAGAGAGGCAAAAAGAATATGAGGGTGGGGCAGAGGAGGTCAAACTAATGAATCAAAGAATTAATAGCACTTTGCTGCCTTTCAAAAGCAGTACAAAATACAAACTATGATACAAAAGATCTCTGAAGATGCCAAGTGCTTTTAGAAAAACACATACATATACAATACACAATAAAGAGAAACATTATTTTTTTTAAAAATGCAGCTAAAAATGGCAGCTTTTCATATCCCCATGAGAAAAGCATCTGTCCAAAGGTGGGGAAGAAAGAGGAAAAAGGAAGAATTTTTTTCACATCACAGTTATTTCATTCCAAAATCTCTAATGACTAGAGGGAAAGGGCATGATAAGGGTGGGGAAAGGGGAGGACAGGGATCTCCTGAACCAGACATTCAGCTCATGCCAGCAGTCCTATCACATTGATCAACATGCTTCCTGACGTTCTTTTTCAAATAAGATCATCCATGATGAATCAGATCCTGGCTCTGCCCAAACCTAGAGCCATCTGCACCAGTGGAAGTCCTACTATGAAACTTCCCCAGATACCAATCCAAGAATTTTGCCTGGGGCCCATCCAGCTTCAATCCTGTGATCCAGTTCAATTTGAGCCAAGGCAGTTTAAAAGTCATTATTTAATTAGTTTAAAAGACATAACCTTTTCCATTACAGTTCTTTTGCTCCTTTTCTGTAAAGTATTGTTGTTCTTTTTTTTTCTCCCCAAGGGTACTTTGTGTGTGTGTGTGATTTTTTTTGTCTTCTTCTTTTAACAAACTTGGAAATGAGTGTCATAAGTAAATAATAATTATTTTTAAAAGGGCACCATATACAGTAGAAAGATACAAGTGGAGCTAGAGTCAAGTTACTGGCACCTGAGCAGAATTACAAAATCTCTGATGCTATACTGCTTGACGTCATGTTTAGAGTTGAGTCTCTTGTCATCTGAGTCTTGGTTGGTAAGGCCTTCTAGAAGGTATGTTCTTTTTCCATCATTCTATTTATGTCCCATTTTTCAATTCCCACTCCTAGAAAAAGAAATAGAAAGAGTGAAATAAACAAAAAGACTTGGGCAGAGATGATCATTCCAAGAATTATGATTACTGATTTAATCCAGTTCATATTTATTAAGTGACAGCTATTTGTAAAAACCTGTGTAAGCCATAGTTTAAATTATTTTAATGTTTTATGGATGCAATTTAAAAATTTTACATTTCCTCAATTACATGCAAAAACAATTTTTATCCTTCATTTTTATAACTTTCGAGTTCCAAATTCTCTCCCACACTCTTTCCCCTCCACAATCACTAAGAAGGCAAGTAATTTGATGAGGATTATACATGTACAATTATGCAAATCATATTTCCACATTAATCTTGTTGTGAAAGAAAACAAAGGGGCAGCTAAGTGGTGCAGTAGATAGAGCACCTGCCCTGAAATCAGGAGGACTTGAGTTCAAATCTGGTCTCAAACACTTAACACTTCCTAGCTGTGTGACTTTGGGCAAGTCACTTAACCCCAATTACCTCAGCAAAAAAAAAAAATACAAACAAAATGATATTATGCTTTGATCTGTATTTGGATTCCATCATCTGTTTCATTTTCCATTATGGAACCTTCATAATTGTCTTAGATCACTCTATTGTTAAGAATAGCTAAGTTTTTCACAGTTGATCACTGAATAATGTTGCTATTATTATGTATAATGCTCTGGTTCTGCTCACTTCACTTTGTATCAGTTCATATAGATCTTTCCAGGTTTTTCTGAAACCGTCCTGCTTACTATTACTTAGAGCAAAATAGTATTTCTTCACAACCATACACTCCAATTTATTCAGCCATTCTTTAGAAATATCAATGTCACTTCCTACTACCTTACCATCAGCAGAATCTTCACTTTTAGAAGTACTACTGACACAAAATAAACCAACATTGACCATGTCTAGTAGGGTATGCTATACCTCATTCCAAATCATTAGTTTATCACTTCTATAAAAAGAAAGGAATTGTTCATCATCAGTCCAGTGAAACAGAAATTAGTCACTGTGGTGATCAGAATTCTGATGCAAGTCATAAAATTCACTGGTTCAACTAACACTTAAGGCCTATAAAAAGAGCTTATGTTAATTCAATCATATCCACTGACATTTATTAAGTATCTATTGTGTTTGGGACTATGTGCTAAGCTCTGGGGATATGTAGAAATTCCCAGAATAGAAAAATTTATATTCTAATATGGGAGCAGGAGGTATAACAGGAAACAGTCATTTTGTCTACTATATTTGTTAAATACTTACTATATGCCAGACATTGTTACTAAGCTCTGAGATACAAATAAAGGCAAAACAATACAAAATATCCTCAAAAAGCCCACAATTCAGTGGAGGAGACAACAGGTAAATACCATATAGAAACCTAATATGTCTAGCATAAAATTGGGGGATAATCTCTGAGAGAAAGCATTTAGATTAAGGAGATCTGGGAAAGGCTTCTTGATGAAGATAAAATGTAGTAGCAATAACTTAGATAGGTATGACAAGAGATAGAAATCCCTTGGAATTGGAGAGGTGAAACAAGGCTTCATGAAATATCGGTAGCATCCTATACGACTGGTAAGAATTGGCTTGAGAGGACCATAGTATTCAATGATGGAAGGTAATTGGAAAAATGATCTAGTCTAGTCCAACCATTTTTCCTATTTAGTAAGAAAACAGGCCCAAAAGATTAAGAGACTTGGCTATGATCATATAACTACAAAGTAGCAAAGCCAAAATGCAGCCACAGGTTCTTTGGTCCCAAATCAAGTGCTCCTTTCACTAGATCTTAATTAGTAGACTGGTTTCTATTGCACCTGTCACTAATAAAAAAGAGTATGATGCAGCTTCTTTCCTAGGATCTAGATTTCTGTGGGCCAGCATTTCTAGCATTACATAAACCAAAATGGAAAACTCCCCAAACCCTCTTTGTCTCCCCAAAGAAATCCCTTTCACTCCTAATTTTAACTATCATACAACATAATCATGAGAATTGTAGACCATTTAATGCTACCAGACATTCTGATCTAAAGTCCCTTCTATGTCCCAGATTTTTATTCAACTACTATTAGTAGTGGGAGGTAAAGATATTGATAGAAAGAGCAATAGACTCGGCATCAAAAAACTTGGTTCAGAATTAGCTTTTCCACTTAATGGGTGGGCATGTCCCTGAAATGGAGGAGGGAATGGAGGTGGTCATGGGGAGATTAATGTTCTCTAAGTCCTAGCTTTAAATTATATGATTTTACTTCTTGATATCATCTAAAGAATGTAATTGGATAAGTTCCCCTCCAATTCTGATACTATGATTCTGCAATAGCTTTGCACAGTTATCAATATACTTTATATATAATATATACATATATCACATTATATATATTATATGATATATATATCTGATATATGTGATATTCTACATCACATCACACATTAATATACATTGTAGCATGTGAAATATATATGTACACATATTACATACAATACATTTACATGTATGTTATATAGTTATCGGTATACTTTATATATAATATGCCTTCTATAGAGAGCTATAGATACATGTATATAACATTTTATATACATTATTTCATTTGATCCTCACAATAATTCCGTGAGGTAGGGAAAGCAAATATTACTAGCTCCATTTTATATATGAAAGAAACTGAGGCTGAAAGAGAATGTTATCTATCCAAAGCCATAAAGATACAAAATATCAGAGTCACAACTCTCACCCAGATCTTCCCATTCTAAATCCAGGGTGCCTTCCATGATACCAAAAAGCCTAAGCATTATTCCAGGGCTTTAGTTCCTTAGAACTGTGAGTCTATGGTTCTGTGAGCCTTTTCTGTTTGAGTTTCAGTGAGAATTTTATATGGGTAAGAGACATTTACTAGTCATGAACTGGGAGTATAGGGAAGTTATTTCTCCTCTCTGAGCTGTAAAGTGACAGTGTTGGATCAGATGACCTCATCTAAGTTTCCTTCCAGCTCTGGAATTCTAAGACCTCATTCAATTCTTTCAACATAGAGAATGACTGAAAATTCATTGACTTGATAGACATTTATTGAGCTTATGTTGTATTTAAGACACTGTGCAAGGTTTGGATGTTACAAATATGAAAAATAAGAGTCCCTCTTTCCAAGGAGCTTACAACCTATCACAGGACTATGACGTGCAAAAATAAGAATGGGACTTCATAGACCCCCATAAGTCTACTGTGAGGGTGACCAAGGAAATGGACACTTTCAGGAACACTTTGCTTTACTGGCAGCTGAAGTCAGTCTTTCATGAACTGAAGTCACAACAGCAGACCCACCTCAGTTTCTGTAATTTTCTCTGAATCAGAAACAGCCTTAGCAAAAAATCCAATCTAAAAGGAATACCACAAAAGCTTTTTTTTCTTTGCTACCAATAACAAGGACTGTGTCATAGGATAGTCTAATTCTAAACATCTATCTCAGGCAAATGTCACAATTCACTAGAATTATATATGCCTTAGTAAATATTAGAAGAACCACAAAATAGGCCAATTGAAGATTTTGGTGGAGTGCAGTTGAAGATAAGAGCATCAGTTCTGATTTCCTTAATGTCTTTAATAATACACATGATCTGGAAAGAAAAGTTGCAGTTACTATGAATACCAGATGTTCCAGAGATTGTTTATATCTAAAATGATCAGGGAACTTTCCAAGGAAATACATTAGACTCTAGGAATTTTGCCAGTGGTTAACACCCATATTTCTATCCAATAACAACTCCATTGTTCAGGAAAATACATAAATTCAGCCTATTCAGAATGGGCCCCAGTGGTTGTCATGTGAATTATGTTTGTTCTATAGTAAAAATAATGACATCAATTAGAGAGTTTAATAGGGTTAGTGATGTGAAAACTCCAAGGCTGGCATTCATTGGAACAAATTAAATTAATCTGATTTCACCACTAATATAATCATATGTATCATGCTTTACATGAGCAAGTATGTTTTCAATGACTATCATTCTGTACTATTTCTTTTGACATCAACTGGAAATAGTCCTATTGAGGTTTTTTTTTTTTTAAGGAAGGTTTTTCCTTTCCTTTCTTTTTTCTATATTTTTTCTGTCTTATTAAAAAAATTTTTTAACATAATTAGTGCCACTCCCATTATTCCTCGTAATTCCTGCTGCAGGAAAAGCTAAGGCTGGTGGATTGCTTGAGTTTAGGAGTTTTGAGCTACAGGTTAAGCTGTGTGTGTGATTAAGTTTATACCAATATGATAGGCTTCCAAGAATAGGGCATCAACAGACCCCTTAATGTGGGGAAAACTAGCCCATGTCATAAATGGAGTAGATCATATCAATGATCTGTCATGCCAATCAATATTAGAATTAGACCTATAAATGGTTACTGTACTTTTAGCCTGGAGAAGTCTGGGACATTCAATCTTCTGTCTCTTGTCTCTCTCACTGTTCTTGTCTCTGTCTCTGTTACACACACACACACACACACACACACACACACACACACACAGAGTTGAATGGGTTATCTCCATCTAACCTCATGAATTTTTAAAAAACAAAGTAAGAGATATATGAGGAAGTGGGATGGGGAAGGGGCTAGAACAGAAAAGCATGAATGGTGTCACTGCATTTACTTTGCTTCTCCTTTGTAGGTATTTTCCTCATCCAGAGAAAGCCAAAGAACTCTTTAAGGCAGAAAGTCTTATAGTTGAACACATTTTTCCCCCAAAGAAGTGGCACTATATTAATTAAGAAGCAAAGATTTATCTACTATCTACTCAACTTAGAGTAGCAGGGTTCTTTTAGGTTTGTGGGATGATGCACAGAAAGGAAGCCATTGTTTCAAAGTTATAATATTGTCTCTTCCTCACTTTATCTCAGTTTTCCCACTTATGAAATGGGGATGATAATCATAGGATCATAGATCTAGAAACAGAGGGAAACACTTCATTTTAGATGAGGAATCTAAAGGTTGCAGAGGTTAAATAATCCAGGTTGGGAAGGCGATGAATCCAGACCCTGTACCTCAAGAGCCAATGACTTTTCTAATGTCCCCACATAGTACCTCCTCTTCCTTCTGGCCACTGTGAACAGGAAAGTACAACAAATGCAAGGTCTACTTAGATGATGTTAAAACAATCAAGTAAGGTTTTTTTTTTTTAAGAGGGATCTGGTAGAGTAAAAAGGAAAGATCATCTAAAATGTTCCTCAAAGACCTCCCAAGTGGGATAGGGATAAAGGAGAAGATATCACAATTACATCATAGAATCTTTTCACTGGAAAAGACCTTCCATATCATTAAGTCCACTCCCTAGCTGAATATGTATTAAGCAAAAAGCAGTCTGACAAAAAATTAGGTTTAGACAAACATCTAATACTATCTCAGTCCCAAATAGATATATGCTTAGATATAAAAGTTCACTTAAATAAACAAAGTAGAGGAAGATAGAAGAAGAACCTATCTTCCAGGTTTGTAGAGTGTAGAGAAGTTCATGACCAAATAAAGATCACAAAGGACCCCAGAAAAGATACTGGATAATTTTGATTACATGACTTTTTTTAAGTTTCTATACAAATAAAACATACATCTATTAGAAAGGGATTAGGAAGTAATTCAAAATTTTAAAAATAAGAATAATTTTCCATTGACAAATGATCGAAAGAATATGAAAATAGGCAGTTTTTAAAAAATAAATCCAAGAATTCAATAGACATGAAAAAAAATGTTCCAAATCACTAATAATTAAAGAAATGAAAATTAAAGCAACTCCAAAGTTTCATCTCATACCATTGCATTGACAAAGTTGACAAAAAAGGAAAATGAGAAAGGTTGGAGGGCTTGTGGGAAAATAGATCCATTTTTATACTGTTGGGGGAGATGTTTATTAGCCTTGTCATTGTTGAAAGAAATTTGGAAGCATTCCCAAAGCATCACTAAGTTGTTTATATACTTTAACTCAAATAACTCTATTAGGTCTATACCCCAAAAAGAACAATGAAAGAAGAGAAGAACCTATATATACAAAAATATTTAAATAACACTTTTTATAGAGACAAAGAACTAACAGAGTGCCCATCATTGAGGGATGGCTGAACAAATTATGGCATATGAATATAATGGAAGTCCATTTCAGAGAAGCCTAAGAAAACTTGGATGAACTGATGTAGAATAAAGTGAAAAGAATCAGGAGAACAAGTCAAACAATAGAAATGACATAGTAAAGACAAAATAAAATAACCAACCATTATTTTAGAGGAACAGGGATGAAACATGCCATAAACTCTCTGATAGGGAATTTTAAAGTGCAGAATGAGACAACCTTTTTGTATAAGGTCCATGTGGGAATTTCTTTTGCTTGATTATGTATATTTCCTGCAAGAATTTTTTTTTCTTGATGGGGAGAATTGTAAGGGTAAGAGGCAGAGAAAATGTGTTTATGAATTGGAAAACATTTTAAGACAAAAATAGTAGAATTTAGAGAGGCTTACCTAGTACATTAATAATGTTTTATCGTTTCAGAGAAAGGAAATGATCAATCTGCCCAAAGCCACTGAGCTAGTTGGAGAAAGAGCTAAGCCTAGAACCCCAGATTCCCATTTCTCCTCCCACTGTCATGCCATTTTGATCAATGTTTTCACATTACCAGCTTCACAGACATAAAAAAATAAATATTTATATATAGTTCAGGTCCATATCGTTCTTTGAGTGCAAAATCTCTTACCCTCTTGATTCATCTGGAAGTCTACAGGTAACTCAAAGGATAGAGACTGTGGCCAAACCCTGATGTTTTCTTTCAGATTCTCTGGGGGAGCTGGAAGGCTCTATTTTGTCCAGTTCTGATGGTTCTGATAAAACTAGAGGGCTCTCACCTTTGCCTTCCTCAGAACATGACCCCGGCAAGGAGAGTTTCCAGATGTTGGTGGGTGTCGCTTCAGAACTGCTGCACTATTCACTGGCATTGAACATTCAGTGTCGCTGGTATCACAACTTGATATGGGAGAGTTTTCCAAAGTTCGGTGCCTAAAAATTGGAGACTGACAGCATAGAGAATGAAAATCCCATGTGAGCTACGGTTTCCTGATGGTCAATATTCTTCTAGGAGCAAATTTTATTTTAATGCAGAAAATGGCTCTTGGTAGGCAGCCATGATCCAACTGAAAGAAAAACTGAGTCAAAAGAACGGAATCTGAAATCTGACTACCTGCCTGACTTTGGGCAAATTCCCTCCTCTCCCAACTTCATTCTCCTCACTGTAACACTGAGGGATCTGGACTAAATGTTCTCTAAAGACATTTTCATCTCAAAATTTTATGGCACTATGAAAAAATAATAATGCTACATCATTGCTAGAATTCTTTCTACTTTTATATATTTTCCTTTATTGTCTATGTAATACTAGGAGGGAAATCAACTTAAATAAGAAACTAAGAACAATAATGGCTAGGGGTAACAATTATGGAGAATTCAATCACAGAACATAGAAATGTGATCTGGAAGAGAACTTGGAGAACATTTAATTCAATATTCTTGCTTTACAGATAGGTAAATAGAAATCCAAAGAGTGACTTGTCCAAGATAACTTGAACAGCAAGCAGCAGATCCAGGATTGAAAGTCCTGGATATACCAATTCAGGGATCTTTCAACTGTCCCACACTTAAACATATCTCATAGAATTCAATCATCTTTACTGGCCTTGTATCTACTAAGAATGTATTTAGGATTTGATTTGCTTGTTTACCTCTCTACCTACAATTCACAGAAATATATACCTATATTCAAAGGTATTTGTGAGTGATAAACTCAAAAGTGAGCCATGACAAATATATATCTTATAGGCTATGGCCACCATGATTACCTGTTACCAATTCTCTCTGCAATACCCAACACCAGTAACTAATTAATCCCACTGTAGAAAATATTCATGATCTTAAGTTTTCCCAAATGTGATCTAAGAATCAAAGGTTCAAACTCTAAAAATGTTTCTTTTTATTATTATTCCTAATGGAATATTTATTTAAGCATAGGCCTGGGATTCTAAAAAGTTCTTTGCAGAAGAATATTCTAATCATCATTAAACCAGGTATCTCTAAGTTCTTCCAAGAACTCACTGACACTATAGATATGCTTATTTTCATTTATCACCCAACGTTTCTTTAAACCATGATTAATTACTATACATATATTCGATTTCTTAAGTATTCTAACATAATTATCATGTAGTGGATATCCTGCTATCTAGGGGAGGGGTGGGGAGTAGGAGGGAAAAATTTGTAACAGAAAGCTTTGTAAGGGTTAATGTTTTTTTTTTAAATTTTTATTTTATTTGCATAACATATGTGTGGGTAATTCTTCAACAATAACCCTTACATAGCTTTCCGTTACAAATTTTTCCCCCCAACTCCCCACCCCTCCCCTAGATGTCAGGATATCCACTACATGTTAATTATGTTAAAATATTGGCAAATCAAATATATGTATACATATTTCCAAACTTATCATTGGTGTGCAAGAAAAATCTTATCTACACAAACGATATATCAGATAAAGGAAACACAATGTAAGCAAACATCAATCAAGGAGTATGAGAATGTTATGTTGTGGTCCACATTTCGCATCCCTCTCTCTGGGTGTATATGGCTTTCTTCAGTGAACAATTGGAGGTGGTTTGAAACATTTCATTGTTGAAGAGAGCCAGGTCCATCAGAATTGATCGTAATATAGTACTGTTGTTGCCGTGTATAATGATCTCCTGGTTCTGCTCATTTCACTCAGCATCAGTTCATGTAAGTCTCTCCAGGCCTCTCTGAAATCATCTTGCTGGTCATTTCTTACAGAACAATAATATTCCATAATATTCATATACCATAATTTATTCAGCCATTCTCCAATTGAAGGGCATCTATTCAATTTCCAGTTTCTAGCCACTACAAAAAGGGCTGCCACAAACATTCTTGCACATGTGGGGCCTTTTTCTTCCTTTATGATTTCTTTGGGATATAAGCCCAATAGAAATGCTGCTGGGTCAAAGGGTATGCACAGTTTCATAATTTTTTGAGCATAGCTCCAAATTGTTCTCCAGAATGGCTGTATCCGTTCACAGCTCCACCAACAATGCATCAGTGTCCCAGCCCTCCCACAACCCCTCCAACATTCATCATTAACTTTTCCTGTCATTTTAGCCAATCTGACAGGTGTGAAGTGGTATCTCAGGGTTGTCTTGATTTGCATTTCTCTGATCAATAGTGATTTGGAGCACCTTTTCATATGACTATAAATAGTTTTAATTTCATCCTCTGAAAATTGTCTGTTCATATCCTTTGACCATTTATTGATTGGAGAATGGCTTGAATTTTTATAAATATGAGACAATTCTCTATATATTTTAGAGATGAGACCTTTATCAGAACCTGTAAGGGTTAATGTTTAGGAATTACCCATACATATGTTTTGCAAATAAAAAGTATTAATAAAAAATAAATAAATAAACCATGATTAATTATAATAGAATTCTGGTGGTGGAAAAGTCATTCCTCCAAACCCTCTCCCTCTCTCTACAAGTTTCCCAGGCAAACATGCCAACCAAGCAGGTCAGAAAATTGATGCTAAATCATGTATGATCATAAGGTTTAGAGCTCAAAGGGAGATTAGAGATCATTTAGAATCCTCACTGTACAAATGACGAAACTGAGCATCAGAGGGTTTAAGTGATTTGGAAATAGTTAGACAACAAGGATTCATATCCAGATCTTCTGAATCCAAATCTATCACTTTGATCCATGACACCCTGTTAAGATTAAACTATGTAATCACAATGCATATGATACAAGGTTAAAAAAAAGATATGAGAAAGAGAGGCACCAATAGGTGATATGCTCTAGAACTTCTCTGTTCTGGCCATATTTACCCCATGGTGGTTCAACTATTATTTTATTAGCAGCTGTTCTCCAGAAGCCCCATTGTCCACAGGGACTGATTGTGGCAAAGGCTAGAACAGTGAGAGAGATCAAAAGCCAAAGGAAAAAAGGATAGGAAATCCAAAAGGAAGAACTAATGAAATGTGAGTGAGTGAGAGGAAAACTAGCCAACATATCTTAACTCTATCTATCAAAATGGCAACCTTGTGGTTTTCATTTTGACTTTTATTTCCTCCACTAGAAAAAGAAAAAAAATGAAAAAGGAGAAATTTGGAAAGACGGATAGTCATGCTTTCTTTAAAAGACCCACATAGAAACCCAACATGAAAAGACACTAGAAGATGCCCATGGTCTCATATAGGCTATGATGAAGAAGAGTGAATGATTTTTTAGCTTTCATAAATTACTCTTGACACTTTTTTCTCTTATTAAAACAGATTTATTTGAGTCTAAATCTAGGTCCAGTCTCATAAGAGGTTAAAAAACCCAACTATCTATGCATGAAATAAAGAAAAAAAAAATCAAGGCTCAATTATAGTACATGGTATATATATATTAGACATAACAGCCTATGCTCTTTACCTACTCTTTCCCCATCAGCTTGTTCCCAACTCTTCTTCCCAAAGTGAAGTAAGTAAATTAACTCAGATATAATTTTAAAAGATGCCTAATGAGGTAGCTAGATGGCACAGTGGATAGAGCACTGGCCCTGAAGTCAGGAGGACCTGAGTTCAAATCTGGTCTCAGATACTTAACACTTACTAGCTGTGTGACTGAGCAAGTTACCTAATTGCAAATGAAAAAAGGGAGGGAAGGAGGCAGGAAGGGAAGGAGGGAGGGAAGTGGGGAGGAAGGAAAAGAGGGAGAAATGAAAAGAAGGAGGGAGGAAAGCAGGAAAGGAAGGAATGAGGGAGGGAAGGAGAAGCCTAAAAGTAATCAGGGTGATGAAAGGAGACTTGGTCTTGGAGTCAAAATATCAGGCTTCTAGTTTTGTTTCCAATACCAATCATCTACAAGGTCACTCCTACTCTCTCAGCTTTGCTTTCCTCTTATATAAAATAATTTCCTCATGTAAAATGATTAGAAATGATAATATTTCTAAGAACTCCTTCAAAAGTTGGAAAGGAAAGAGTTTTATAAACCTTAAAATTCTATAAAACTGTGACTTATTATTCAAATAGCAAAAACAACAAGTATTATTTCACTGAGATAAAGGGTATGATAACAGTGGAAAGCAGGCTTTGGAATCTGAGGATTTAAGTTCAAATCTTGCCTCAGGCACTTACTACTTGTGTGATGAGCAAAGTTTGCCTTACTTTTCTCAGAAGTAGGAAGCTGGATGAGACAACTTTAAAGGTCCCTGCCAGCTCCACATCTATGATTCTATGATAATATATAATTGCTAGTTACAATTAACATTAACAACACAATTGTGATAAAAATAATTGTCCCTGATACTGCTGCTTTCTAACCATAATCTCAATAACTACTGTCTGTAAGGAGCAAGAGACTTCTTTGCTACTGTATTGAATTGTATTGAATTCAGCTTCACTTGTATGGAGTTCTAAGGAATCACTCTCTCTTGTTCCAAATAAAAGCCCTTTGAGGTGGTGGTTATTAATTAGAAATTAATTACATTATCCCCACTTCATGGAGAAAAATCCTTACCTGGGGGCTGGAGGTTCCAGATTTGGGCTCAATTGCTAGGCCCAGGGTGATCCCCCCTGCCAAGGCCTTCTTCAAGCTTTCTTTGACCTCGGTGAGTTCCAACTCCAGATTGACACGCTCTGTCTCCTTCTGCTTACACTCCTCCTCCAGCTTCTTCAGTTTATCTTCTAGAATAACTTGAGTCTTCCTGCCTAGAACCCCAAGGAAAAATATTCTTTCAATCTCAGGAAAAGATTTTCAGAATCAAAATGAAAATGGCTTCCCAAACCAGGTCCAAAGGTGAATTAAAGGGAAAAAAAGTTTCTCTGTCTAAACTAATGACCATGCTTGCTTCAACTTCACACTTAAGTTGTAGAGCAAAGTCCTGATTTTTAGAATATAGTCAGCTTGATGTAGTGAAAAGATCATTACATTAGAAGAAAGAAGAAAGATTTTTGAGTTCTTACTCCACTATTAACTTGGAGTGTAATCTTGGTTAGTGGTTAAGTGGTTAGAGTAAACTGGTCTGAAATCAAGAAGGTTCTGCTAACTATATCACCCTGGGCAAATCACTTAACCCTAAATACCTCAGTTTCCTCATCTGTAAAATGAGCTGGAGAAGGAAATGGCAAACCACTAAAGTATTTTTCCCAAGAAAACTCCAAAGGGTATCATAAAAAGCCAGAAATGATTAAAATGACCAAACAATTACAACCAAGTCATTCTCTCTCTCTGTGTTCTAGTTTTCTCTAAAATGACTAGAGTAAAAATACAGTCCTCTTTTCATCTGCATAATTCTGGGACTTTAGTACTCAAACTATAATGATGTGTAGTTTGCCAGAAGGAAATAGGAATCTTCTCCAGTTCTAGATTTATGATCCCTAATTATATATTTAGGTATACACTGGTATTTTCCTTCATTTGTCCAGTTCTCCTCAATGATGTCTGTTAATTACAGATATTCTAGTTCCTCTGCCTTAAGCAATAACCTCATTTGCCTTAAGAGCTCAACAAATACTAACCCCCATTTGTATGGGACTCTAAAGAATCACTCTCTCTTGTTTCCTATAAAAGCCCTTTGAGGTGGGTGACTATTAATTAGAAATTAATTACATTATCCCCATTTTATGGAGAAAAATCCTAAAATAGGAGCATCTTCCTCACCTCTCTCCCTCATCCATGATATGAGAGCTATCCCTTTGTCTTCAAATATCTCAGAACATTTTTTGGGGAATTTTCCTATACACTCATCTTCTCTTCCCCCCCTCCTCCCGTATCACTTATTTGTGTGTGTGTGTGTGTGTGTATGTATACATGTGTACATATATCCTTCTCTCCTCTTAGATTATAAGCACATGAAAATAGAAGAGTTTGTTTGATATCTACCACATGCCAGGTACTCCTAAGCCCTTTAAAATTATTGTCTCATTTGATACTTACAACAATCTTGGGAAATAAGTGTTATTATAACTTCTTATTTTACAGATAAAGTGCCTGAGACTAGGGACATACCTTGCCCAGGGTCACACAACTAGGAAGTATCTGAGGTCTGATTTCAGCTCAATGCTTTCTGACTCCATTCTATTCACTACTCCACCAGACTTCACTCTTATCCCCTAACTCAGTGTCGGATGAATCATTTGAGGTTTTCTACCATTCCTATTATCAGTACTAACTAAAAAAAGCAGAGAAGAAATTCTACATCTTCTTATTAAGTCTGGAACCCTGAGCAATTTCTTTGATATTGTAATGGGTACCAGTCATGCCAGCCCAATAACAGCCAAATCAAGTCTGAAGTTCAAATACTCAGCCTCAAATCCCTACCTTCACCCTCATTCTAAAACCTTCCCTGGCTCCTCAGTCCTATGCTGATCTTTCTTTCCCCAATTCTTAAGTTTTGGTACCAATTATTTTGATATTAAAGATATTAAGATGATAGAAACCATCTTCTGGGTCAAGGAAGTAAGAAAAAATAAAAAAAACTTCTTATTTTCTAGTATTTAAATTTTGTTTTTGTAAATACATGAGGATGAATCATTATCACTGTTCTTCTAGATTAAACTAGCAGATAACACATCACTGCACTGATTTACCCTTTGCTGAATGAACAACCATTTATGCTACACCACTGAAGGTCATCCACCATCTTTATGAAAAAAAAATCTTATTGGCTTTAGATATTTTAAATTTAAAAAAAAATAGAATGGGGAGGGGGACAAAAATTCTAACAGTATTCTAAGTCTAATCAAACTGATTTTTTCATACCAGCATTCACTTCAATGGCCGCCCTAAGATCTTTTCTTTCTTTTCGGAGCTGAGCCAGACGGTTTCGCAGAGTTTCCTTCTTCCTTAGCAAGTCCTCTTCTTTGGTCTGCAGCCTCTTGGCATCTGCTTCTACACGGTTCTTACCATATTTGTACTGGTCAGCATCTTAGGGGAAAAATGAAAATGGTCAATTATATTTAATTCTATAGATATCAAATTTGCTAGGCCAGACAATTTGAGGAAATGGACTTTTTCTTTTCTTTTCTTTTTTTAAACTGGTTTGACATAAGCCAAATATACACAGACAGGTGAGTTTATATGAAGGTGTGAGGTAACTGCCTTACATACTCCCAAACACCTTGAATCAAATCTAAACTAAGTTAGATTTAGAATAAACAGGGCACCAGATTTGCTGTTAGGAAGACTGAGTTCAAATCTGACATTGGACACTTGACATTTACTAGCTGTGTGATCCTGGGCAAGTCATTTAATCCTAACTACCTTGCCCCCCCCCAAAAAAAAAGAAAAGAAAAAGAAAAAGGATGGATGGAAGGAAGGAAGGAAGGAAGGGAGGAGGGGGAAGGGGGGGAGGGAGACAAGGGAGGGAGAGAGAGAAAGAAAGGGGGAAGTGTGTATGTGTGAGAGAGAGAGGGGGGAGAGAATGAAAGGGAGAGAGAGAGAGAGAGAGAGAGAGAGAGAGAGAGAGAGAGAGAGAGATTTAAAATAATCTACACTGGAGAAAAGGTCTCTCAGTCCTTTCTTCCTCAATGTTGTACATACATTTCAAACCACACAGTGAGCATGCTACTCTCTCTGGAGAGGATCCCATGGACTACACTTCTAGAAGGTAGGATGGTTTGTATTCAGATGTGTATTCAAATAATAACTCTATGATATCTATGTCGTGTGACTCTGGTAAAGTCACTTTCCCTTTCTAAGTTTCCATTCTCCTACCTGTAAAATAAAGCATTAGATTTCTAGTAAATCTGGAACTATGTAAGAAAATGAAGTAGAATTTAGCTCACACTCCTGGACCCAGTAATCTCAGTATTGTTATATACCACAAGAATGTCAAGGATGGAAAAGTTCACAATCAAATAATTTAGGACCTAGGTATGGGGGTTTAAAGATGGTAAGGAACTAAAAAGTCACACATCTACTCTAATAAATGGAGAAAATGAGTGACCATCTACATTATGAACACTCAACATGGTCACATAAGACTTGGCTTACATCTGGAGGTAACCTGATGCTTTCTGACTTCCAGTCTCATATTCTTCCCACTGAATTCTGCGAGTTTCTCAGGCTCATACAAGTGGATCAGCAATGGTGTTGGGTAATAAGCCCAGATTTTTTGATTTTTAATCTTTCACTTGTAATACTAAAATATACAGCCTAATTATGAATCCATCAACAAGCAAGATGGCTCAGTAGATAGAGTGCGGGGTCTGGAGTCAAGAAGACTTGAGTTTAAATCAGGGCTAAATCTGTATTAGCTGTGTGATCTTGGGCAAGTCATTTAACCACTGTTTGCCTAGGAGGCAGCTACATAAGTCAGTAGATAAGAGTGGCGGGCCTGGGATAAGAAACACCTGAATCAGGTCTCAGATATTTACTTAGCTGTGTGATCCTGGGAAAATTACTTAAGACTATTTGCTTTAATTCACTGAAGAAGGAAATGGCAAACCATTCTAGTACCTTTGTCCAGAAAACCCCATGAACAGTATAGTCCATAGGATCTGGGAAAATCAGATATGATTGAATGGCTAAACAGTAAGAAAATGTGTGAGATATTGGTAGCAATTGGAGAATGAATAAATGAAATGGTATCTATAATAAACTTGCATTCTAACTGAAAAAAATAGCTAAATATATAAATTTTACAGCATAAAGTGAATTAACAGAAACACATACAAACAGCACTTGCTATATTCACTTCTTTTTTTCTGTTTTTTCTCTTCTGTGGTTATTCCCCTTTGTTCTGATTTTTCTCTCCCAACATGATTCATAAAGAAATGCATATTAAAGATAAAATAAAATAAAACTTGAAAAAAAAGAAACATATACCAAGTAGTTATATACAAGGTAGGTGGTTTTTACAGGGAAGGCATTAACTATTCAAAGGATCTTCAGGGCTTCATGCAGAAGACAACTTCAGTCAAGTCGTAAAGAGAGGGAGACAGAGGGAAGGAAAGAGTGCATTTTGGGGGGATAGGGGGATACACAGTGCAATTACGGTCAGATGAGAGATAGAGTGTCATGTGTGAGGAGCACAAAGAAAGGCTGGATCACAAAGTACAGGACAGAAAAAAATGCCCAAGGAAGCTGGAGAGATAGATAGGAAGGGGCTAGGTTGTATTGGGCTTTAGAAACTAAACACAGGAATGTTTAGCATTAATTAGCAGCAATGGAAGCCACTGGGGCTGAAATGAGTGAGTGAGTCATGTGGGTAGATCTGCAATTAAGGAAAATTACACTGGCAGCAATGTAGATGATGGGCTAAGAGTGATAAGAGACTGGAGGAAGAGAAACCATAATAATTAATTCTAGCCATTTGGATAAAACTCCATGAAAAACTGCAATAAGAAGATTCTATGCATATTTATTGGTGGGGGGTTTGTTTTTCTTTTTCTTTAATTTGGGAGATGGGAGGACAGGAGAGAAACTAAATGCTTGTTAAATGAAAAATCAGTCAGACAGTGAATACGCATTTGTTAAGTGCTTCCTTCATACCAGGAACTCTGTTAATCCTTAAGGATACAAAATAAATTAAAATTTTTTAAAAGAAGTTTAATGCTAGATGTTCTTTTTATGTATATAATGCTTGATCTACACATAAACTGCTCACTTGGGTGAAATAAGTATCTAGCAAAGTGAATCTCTCACTTCCTGTGGTAAAGACCCATAGGGATTTTCAGTGAAAATATGAGTTTTTTTCTTTTCAACAATGAGGTAATTCAAGGCAATGTCAATAGATTTGTGATGGAAAATGCCATTTGTATCCAGAGAGAGAATTATGGAGACTGAATGTGGATCGAAGCATAGTATTTTCACCTTTGCTGTTGTCATTTGTTTGTTTGCTTGGTTTATTTTCCTCACGTTTTTCCCCTTTTGATCTGATTTTTCTTGATGAATATGAAAATATGTTTAGAAGAATCACACATTTAACCTATATTGATTTGCTTGTTGTCTTGGAGAAAGGAGAGATGAGGGAAAGAGGGAGAAAAATTTGGAAAACAAAATTTTGCAAAGGCGAATGCTGAAAAACTATCTTTGCCTGTATTTGGAAAAATAATATACTATTAATTTCTTTTTAAAATATGAGTTTTAGGTACAAAGTCACATGGGTAGCAAATGGCAGAGGCAATATTCTCTGCCTTCAAGTGGAAATTAAATGCAGGGGAGCCTCTAATCTCCTATAACTCAGTTATCAAAGGCACTGATTCCTCACTCCCTTGTGAGTGTTGTTTTTATAAGACAACCTCTTCCTCTAGAAATGGAGATAAAAATCACTGCACAAGATTGCTGAAAAATCCAACTGAAAGACTGGATGAGGTGACTTTGTTGCTATCCTCCTCTAAATCATCATAACTTTTTTTTAAGTGAACCTAAATGTCAAATTTTATTATCTACTTGCCTTGTAAAATATCTATGTCCTGGCCCATTAAAATCTAGGGATGATTTTCAGTTTTCTTTGTTAAATCATTGTAGCTTTTGAAGGATTTCTGATGTGCACCAAACTAAATAGGTCCTTCCAGGCTTATCTAGGAGACAAAAACTATATGTGCTTGAACTTCAGCGTAAGGCATTGACTCAAATATTCTGTGAAACTTCAAGAAAAAGATCTTAAGAAGTATGTAATCTCAAGTTTTACAGTGTACGAAAGAATAATAAACAACAACAAAATACTTCCCTTGAGCCCTATCATTTGCTCCTAACCTTGTATGGCAAGCATGGGTTATTATCTTCGCTTTTATTGAGGATGAACAGAGATGTTAAATAATTTATTCAGGGTCACATATATAATGAATGGCTGAGCCAGGCTTTGAAACAAGATCTTTTGATTTCAAATCCAATGTTCTTTCTAGTAACCACATATAATTGTAAAGATGACTGCAGGCAAAGTTAACGACTGACAAACTCAGTAAACTTCCATGAATATGAGGGATGATCTGACAACTAGAAAATCTAGTTTTTAGTTGTTTTGATATTAACTAGCCATGTAACTTTGAGTACCTTGCTTCAACTCTGTTTCTCCATTTGTAAAATAAGATGGTTCGTTTGGGTGATCTCAATGGTCCCTTTCAGCACTAATATCTTATGTTTTCCCTCTAATTCTGACATTCTAGTTTCATTACAGACATTTTGTGTGCTAAGAGCCTTTTCTCTTTTAGCACTCTGTGAATGAGAAAGGATTTATTAAGTGAAAAGCAAATCAACAAGCATCTAATAAATACCCACTATGTTATGTACTAGGCATTATGCTAAGCTTTGTTGTTGTTCAGTTATTTTAATCATGTTCAACTCCATTTGGGTTTTTCTTAGTAAGATACTGAAGTGGTTTGCCATTCTCCAGTTCATTTTGCAGATGAGGGAGAGAATTTGCAGAATGAGAAAGGATTTATTAAGTGTGAAGAGCAAGTCAACAAGCATCTATTAAGTATCTACTATGTTAAGTACCAGGCATTATGCTAAGCTTTGTTGTTGTTGAGTTATTTTAATCACATCCAACTCCTTGTGATCCCATTTGGAGTTTTCTTTGTAAGATACTGAAATGGCTTGCCACTTCTTCAGCACATTTTATAAATGAGGAAACTGAGGCAAACAGGATTAAGTGACTTGCTATGACTTGGTCATACAACTAGCAAATATCTGAGTTCAAATCTCAGGTCTTCCTGATTCCCAATCTAGCACTCCATCTACTGTGCCACATAGTTGCCTTTGCTAAACACTGGAATTCAAGAAAACAAAAATGAAAAACCAAAACTAAACAAAAAAGGTAATCTCTGACCACAAGTAGATTACAGTCGAATGGGAAAACATTTTGTGAACAACTATGTGCTATGCACTAAAAATACAAATAGAAAAGTGTAGACAGCCCTCTTCTTGAGGAATTTCCTTTTTAATGAAGTACACTACACATATGGAAGCTTTGATAAAACACACTCAGAGTCAAACAATGGACTAATTAAAATTAAACACTTAAATGACTGCATCGCTGTTCATGGTCCAGTCTAACGACATCTTAAGAAAAAGAATTTGCCTGGCTTCATTTTTTCCTAAAGCAAGATGTTTTCATAGCAAAAGCCAAAATAAGGAAGTGTAAATTTCTAGCTCTCCTTTTGGCTCCTCATGCAATAAACCCACAATGTTGGTAATGCAATGGGCTGAGTTCAGCAAAAATGTAGAATGCAATTATTTTTCTCTTTTGTCACCATTAGATGTCACCAAAGTTAATAAAAATTCCCCACACAAGGCATCATAAAATAAAGGGATAACTCATCTGGCCATAAAAGAAGCATAAGTATCAAAATCAAGGCACTGTGGGAAAAGAGACAGAAGCAGCAGTTTCAAGTGATATAGATCTTGTATAACATTACTTTTTAAGGAACCCATTAGCCCTCATTATTTTCTTTCTCCTTTTCCCCACAATGAACAATGAACACAAAATTAAAGGTGAATGGTGGGGACAATACAGATCTCCTAGTTGTATAAGAACATGCTTTCTTTAATGGAGCCAATATTTTAATTAAAAAAAAAGACAAAATAAGCTATCACCTTAAAAAAATAGGATGAAAATAATTTAGCCCAATCAGATGTCTTGACAAACTTCTTAGTCACAGGTCTGGTTTCCATAACTGAATGGTTCCTCATTCTACTTTGACCCATTAAAGATGGAGGCCTGCAGTCAGGAAGACTCATCTCCCTGAGTTCAAATCTGACCTAAGATACCTACTAGGTATGTGACCCTGGGCAAGTTCCTTCACCCTGTTTACCTCAGTTTCCTTCATCTGTAAAAATTAGCTGGAAAATGAAATGGCAAACCATTACAGTTTGCCAAAAAATACCCCAAAGGGTATCACAAATAGACAATAACTTAGCATAGTACTCTACACTTAGGAAGTGCTTACTAAATCCTTTTTCATTCATTCATTGGTGATTTTATCACCATTAGTTTAATTATTACTTCCATACGGACAACTTCTAAATTTATACATCCAATTGAATCACTTCCACAGGCTCCAATTCAGTGCCTCTCATAGCCTGCTGGACATTTCTTCCTATATCCTTAGCTAACATTTCAAATTCAACATGCCAAAGCTAAAGTCTTCATCTTTTCTCTTAAATACTTATACTTCTTTTCTTACCTTTGTTCATGGTATTATCTATCATCTTTCCTAATTATCCAGAATAGGAATCTTTTTAGGGGATGTTTGGGGAGGTAATCAGGGTTAAGTGATTTGACCAGGGTCACACAGCTAATAAATTGGATTTGAGGCTAGATTTGAACTCAGATCCTTCTGACTCCAGGATCAGTGCTCTATCTACTACACCACCTTACAATTTTGGAATAATCTCTGTTTCTACTCTGTAGTTGGAGAAACTAGATTCAAATCCTGCCTTCAATATATACTATTTAATTTGTGTGGTCTCACCTCACAAGGCATGAAATACAATGACCACAAATGTCTCTTCTAGCTCTAAGTCTATGATTCTCTGATCCCTCTCTCATAAAATTCACATTTATTTCATTTTCAAACTTTTTCCAGTTCTTTCTACAATATCACTTGAATCTAACTTATTCATACTCATTGCTACTGACCTATATCAGATACACTTTATATCTCCCTCAGACTGTTGCCATAGCCTCCTCTATTGTCTCCCTAACTTCAGTCTTTCCTCTCTACAATAAGAGCCAGAATAATATCTAGCATTTGTGTAGCACTTTGACATTTACAAAGTTCTTAACATATGTTATCCTGTTTGTTCCTCATAAAAACCTTATGAGATAGATGCTATTATTATTCCTGTTCTACAGATGATGAAACTGAGGCTGAGGGTTTGAATGACTTGCCCAGAGTACTAAGAGTCTGCAATCATATTTGAATTTTTTTTTGTTTAAAAAACAAAACAAAACAAAAAACCAAATGATTCAAGAAGTTTCCCATTTACTTTGTCATCAAAAAAAAGAAACTTTGGAACGGCACTAAGAGCCTTCTATAGTCTCATTCCAACTTACCCTCTAAGACTTATTTATATTACTCCTTTCCATGCAAATGGGGCTATTAGCTATGCCTCAATTTTGTCTTGATCATCCTTGTTCCGCTATGTTAGTTCTCTATGACAAAAAATGTACATATCTCCATGAAAAATTCTTTGATTTCTTCAAGGTTCAACCCAAGTACCTCATCTTCCATGAACACTTCTAAAATTTACGTGAGCCCTCTTCTTGGATTACTCTTTTTGACCTTTTGTCTCCTTGTTATGTAGCATATTTATCTTAGTATATATGTTCCAGTTTTCTAATAGACTCTATACTCCTTGAGGTCAGGAAGTTTGTTTTTATTTTTGTGTCCCCAGTGCACCATGAATTGATCCTAAGCCACAAAGTTACTTAGGTCATTGGTTGTTATTCAACATGATTTGAAAAATATGTGATGTTTGAAGGTATGCAACAGAGAACAAAAGAACAATTTACAAGGAAGTAAAGATAGATACTCATGAATATAATTTCTTCTACTAATATATAAATACCTTTTCTATTTTTCTTTTTTCTTATTCTGCTTTTTAAAATAAAATAAAACTTAAAAAAATTAAAAAATGAATGCTAAAAAAGAAAAATATGTTGTTTCTCCCTTTTTAGGTATGACTTAAACCACACTTAGAAAGAACTCCTGACCAGAAGGTAGGAGACCCACAGTCTATATCTGGCTCTGCCACTAACCTGTTATATGACCTTGAGGAAGCAAGGCTCTCTGGACCTTTTTCCTCCTCTGTGAAATGGAAGAAGGTGACTAAGATGACCTTTAAGTGTCTTCCAGAACAGTATTTATGACTCTCTACTCAGGGAAGTCCCCTAAAAGTCCTACCACTGATTTCCCAAACATAAGGAATGGCATCACGAAGAACTTACTTGATGCTGTCCGTTTGACAGTGGCCGATGAGTCTGTTTTCTTTTGTGGACTGTTGACATTTCTTCCTTTCCCTGGGACTCCATTAGATGCTATAGGAGGTTTCTTGCTCTTGAACTATTAGGAACAAATTTAGACAAGAAAAGTAAATATCTGTATTTTTGTTTTTAACCACAGTACCTCCTCTTTATCTCTTTCACTTGTCCCAAGTCTGATAACAAAGCCTAAGTGGCTGAAAACCACATTGGCTCCTAAATTCCATATGGATTTTCTTCCCTGACAACTCAAGGATGAGAATGTCTAGGATTTTTATCTTTTAAAAATGTAAATTAATTAGGAGCTAGATAGCATAAAGAAAAATACCATGGGCCTAAAGGGAGATGACCTGATCCAGCTCCCAGCTCTGCCACTAATTACCTGGGTGGCCTTGGTCAAATCATTCAATCTATAAAACAGAGATGGTAAAACTTATAACCTTCTAGGTCACAAGGCTGTTGGGGGGAAATAGATTGTATAAATCAGACCACAGTAACATGGGAGGAAGCATGGAAAAGTGGATAGAAAGCCATCCTCAGAGACCAAGTCTCAGGTATATCTTGCCTTAACATTAATTAGACATTTTTACATCCAAAGATAAGTTCAATGACCTATTAAGATGCTTCATTTTTTTAAAATTGTGAAATGAGGATAACAACATCTTCCTACCTACACAAGATTCTTACACAGAAAACATTCTGTAAAATTTTTAAATGACATATTATATGTAAAAATACTTTGTAAACCTTAAGTTTATTAAGGCTTAAAAATAAAGGCAAAACAGAAGATAATACATCTTTTTTAAATGTCACTTTAATTGTCTTAGTGTGATTTTAAAACTTGAAACTGCACCAAGACTTTTGGGAAACTCTGCTTAAATACTTAGCTATTATTATTACTGAGTAAATAGGAGCTCTTTTGTCAGACGGGAATTTCAAGGATCCATGTGAATACCTGTGTGAAATGTGTTCACAATACAAGATAAAGTTTTACAGAAATGAAAAATGTTAATAAATAGCATAATAGATAGTATATGTGAAATTAAATTTGTTTTGTTAAGCACCAAAGCCAAAGTTAATATGGTGGCAAAAAAAAATAAGGTAAATAAAAGAAAATAAGCAACAGGGGGAAAAAAAAGAAAACACCTGAAAATGTAGTGAAAATGCCAGATTTGGAATCAAAAAACCTTGATTTGAATCTCAAAGTTATGACTTAATACCTGTGGGACTTTAGGCAAGTGCTTTCATTTCTCTGGATTTCATTTTCCTCTGTAAAATAAGTAGGGTAGACTTAGATGATTCCCCATAATTTCTTCTAACTCTTAACCTTGATTCCATAACATCATGAAAAAAATCTAGACAAATTTGTGGACCATCCAGAAGTACATGCACATGATCTACACTGGGGTTCCAAGGGAAGGGCTTAGAACAAAAATCAGAAAGGACTGTAGCGCCTGTCCCAGCTATGTCATGTGTCAATGAGGAATCCCCTTTTTATTTCTGAGCCCTTTTTCTCCTCTGTGAATAAGAACAATGATGTTGATGTCACAGATTTGTCATGAGATCATCTTGTGAATTGCAAATTAATCAAGACTATTCTCCTTTCTCTAGTGCTTTAAAGATTAACAAAACAGCTTTCTCCATTACAGTCCTGCTTTCCTCAAAAATGATCTTGAAATGTGAGGTATTACTATTATTCCGAAATTACATTATATTTTATCTCAACCTAACCATGTTGGGTTGATATCAAATAAGCATTTAATAAGCCTCTTGGAACAGACTTCTAAGAAAGATTACTCTCTCAGGGAATAAACATATAGTTTTGCACATTTGGGAGGTAGGCAGACATAAAACAAATATATGAGCTGCCTGCTCTCCTCTGTACATTTTGGTAATCTTATCTGTTACTAGTCATCAACACCTAAATATTACTGATTTTGAGAAAAAAAGGAAAAATGGTCTTTCTGTTTAGATCCATATGCACACCAACAAAGATGATTTCACAGGTTGGTGCTGTGGAAAAATACAGAAATGTAGGAGAAAAAAGGCATCGGGGAAAACAGATGGGTAAAAAATGATTCCACAGAATTTAGAAAAGGCATCTGAATTTAAATATTAATGTTTGTCACATATCTAAGAAAAATAAAAGTTACCTATTCCATATCAAAATTTCTTATAATTCAAATAAAGAAGCAGAAATCAATCAGTCTTTTGAGAACATTCTTCTCTCTTGCATTATGAATATAAATTAGCACCTTTGGGACTATCCTGGGCATTGGTAAGAGCATGAGACTTGGTGTCCCAAGGTTTTAGCTTCAAATCTGGGCTGAGCTGCTTTCTAACTGTGACACAGGCACTCTGAATCTCTTCCTTGATATTAAGATTAACACTTCTCCTTTTCTCTTCAATTTCCCTGAAAGTTAGGAAATATGTATACATATGCTGGTTGTATCCCCAATTAGAATGTAAGCCCCTTAAAAAGAGGGATTGTTTCATTTATTGTAGTATAATGTTTAGTGCCTCGTAGTATCTGGCACATACTAGTCACTTAATAAATATTTGTTGACTGATTTGTTTATTTTCCCCAACTGTAAAATAGATATACTTCAAATATTTGTTATGAGGAAAGCACAGAGAAACATGAACTACTGCTTGGATATTTTAGGTTGAAGGAACAAAAAGCTACATGCAGTCTTTTAGTGACTGTAGGCAGTAATAGAGCCTTACTAATGAGCTTTTATCTAAGTCTCTGGTAAATTAAATTTTTTTTACCCTAAATATTCTGATATAATTCTGACCTGTCAGCTCAATTCAAAAGCATTAGGACTGGATTAAGGCAATAAAGCCAGTGGAAAGAGAAGAGGCAGTTATAGTGTAATGGGGAAAAAAAGTTGGAATTTTAAATACAAAGTTCTAGATTCAAGTTTCCAGTGACACTAGCTTTGTCACTTAGAGCCTATAAATTAACCTTGCTGAGTTTCAGCAAAATCATCTTCAAAATCAGATTATGAATAACTGCACTGACTGCTCACTTCTCACGGTTGTTGTAACAATCAAAAAAGTAAAGACACACAAAGTCGTGAATAATATTAATCAATAAGAAGCCCACATAAATGATATCTATCATCAAATAATTAGTGCAAAGGATATCATTGTGGGGAATTTGGGTGTGGCAATTCTTTCCACTGCTGAAAACTGAACAGCTAAGTCTTAGGGAATGGCTTGAGGAAGATGGAGATTATTTCAATTGTCCAAAGTCAAGATCAGAAATGGATTTATATCAAAGGAACAATGATTTTGAACTTGGCTGGCCCTCAGTGGCTATCTAACCCCACCCTCTCATCCTCCAGATGACCAGAGGAACCAGAACTTGACTAAAGTCCCATAGGAAATCAGTAGCTAAGTTACTCTAATACCAAATCTAGTAGCTTTTACAGATTCTAAACATAGTCCTACCGTATCCCCTTCTATCACTCAATCAGCTAAGAAACAAGCAAATACTAACTGGAAGCATAAATTGGTAGGAAAACAATATTCCAATTGAGAAAAAATATAAATAAGAATATTTATTCTTATTTAGCAATAGAAATTGCAAGACTGTTATAAAAACATAAGAGAAACATGAAATCCAAGCCAAATCCACATTCTAGAAGTTCATGCAGTACCTGAGAGTTCAGCCCGACAGATCCCCTCCCCACTGAAGAGGTATTAGTGACAGACTGAGCAGAAGATAGATTGGAGGAGATAGGATGTTTGTAATGGTTAGCAGACAGTTTGTCAGTAGATAATCTAGAAGCCTTTCTTTCAGCAGGTGGGTAGCGGGCAAAGATTTTTGGAGACGGCAAGTTATCATACAGCCCCGCGTTATCATAAAGTACTTCTTCTCCCAAGATTCTGCTACGGGAAGTCAGAAAGCCATCTTCTTGTTCCCACTGCAACACACACATACACATGTCTCAGCTGTTAGTAATAAAGTCAAGATCTAAAGCAAAGCAGAATGAAACCATCAGCAAGTCCGAAAGTCATAACCCTCTCCTCCTCACCCCTGGAAGTTAATCGGTGTGACGTCCCTTCTCAAGCATGTGTGTTTGGTTGCCATAGGGATTCTTCCCAGAACTTTTCTATCTTAATATCCCTGAAGAAAGAATTTTGTTTGTTTTGTTTTGTTTTGTTTTGGGGGGTTGGCCCCTTGAGTCATTTTTATGCCCGAGGGTTGACAGTCAGTCTTCCCTAACTAAGAGAATATGTCAACCACAATTTTAACCTTTTACATCTTTAGACAAAGACAGGAAGAGCTCCCATTTCTCCAATGCCCACTTTTATGGTTTACAAAACACTTTCTTCACAATTACCCTCTTGAGCCTCATCCCAAGAATCTGTATCCTCATTTTGTAGCTATAGATAACCAAGTTCAGAGAGTTTGTATGATTGATGTACAGTCATACAGTTGGGGAATGTTGGAGCTGGGACCCAAACCTGGAATTAGCAGACTGCTAGCCTAGGGTCTCTTGTCCCTGCAAGGCAGGTGTTATAGCCGTTTGCTTTGTGGGGTTCCCTAAGGTCTAGTGAGAAACTAGCTAAGGGAAATCTGCCTATAATGCTGCTCCCTATTACACGTTGTGCTTGAGCTATTTCAATATTTTGTGACCCCATTTGGAGTTTTCCTGGCAAAGAAGTGGTTGGCCATTTCCTTTTCCTGCTCATTTTACAGAAACTGAGATAAACAGGGTGAAAAGAACTGCTCAAGGTCACACAACTAAGAAATGTCTAAGGTCAAGAAGGTGAGTTCTCCTCATTGCAAGCCTGGCACTCATCTCCTAGACCACCTAGCTACCCTCTCTACTACACACTTTACTATATTTGATTAAAAAAATACCTTTATAAACAAACTAGGGCTTTGGAACTCTTTCCATGTATGGCTATGCAACTATAGGTAAGTTAAACTAACTTAGTCTCAGTCTCCTAATCTGTGAAATGGGCCTATATTTGCTCTTTAAATATATTTAACTGAGTATGAATTCTTAATCCTTGAATTCCCATCAAGCTACTGATATTAAGTGGGTTTAAGAAAATAAAAAGGCCAGTATAGCCACCACATCCCAAAACTATTTCCTTTCCCTAGTCATGGCCTTATCCATTCATGGAAGTTTCTTTCTCAACAGAATAGATGGGTCTGCCTTCCACAGGATCTTATGTAAAGTCAAGTCCAGGTTTCCTCCTCAAGGTCTTCCACTCACATCCCTCAACTTAAAAAAAAAGTCTTTAAAAGTGGTCTTAAGGTGCAGACTTAATATGCTTCTTGTTCTAGGGTGTTTGCTAATAATTGTCCTGGCCCAAGAATTCCTACAGAGGGTTCTGGTACTTGGTCTCTCTTTCCCAAGAAGATTGCAGGGAAGGAATTTTGTAAACCATACTTGTGACATAACTGAGAGCTATTATTATCACGAATGGTGTGTTCAAAGGGAGAGTTCCCAGTTGGCCATCTGACCCCAAACATGATGCTTTAATAACTAGCTGGTACATGAATTCTGACATATTTTGGTGGGAAGAGCTTTTTTTAAACCAAAGACTGAAATAGTTAGACACCATTTCACAATCACTGAAAACCAAAAAACATTAACACCACATCTGGCTAAAGTCTAAATTAAAAGCAAAGGCTCTCTCCATATCAGGAAGATTTTTTTTTAAGTCTCTTGACAAATGGCCCTTACATTTAAAAGAAGCAATGTTTAGTTTATATTGTGTGAATTTTATCCCATTTTTAGACTCGTCATATATAGCTCTTTTCTGTCAGACCATAATTAGGCGCCTTTGTCATAAAAATAGCACAGTCTAAAAATTACATTGTAGGAGTGTTTTTATTCCTTTGCATTAACATCAATGTGTCTATTTCTATGACGTCAGCTATCCAGCTTTAATCTAAAAATAAAGCTATTCACAGATAAATCTAAGGCTAGTGAGATGTTCATTAAAAAAGCCTGGCCTATGTTTATCCAAGATTTTTCAGGTAGCATTGGCCATCATTTCCCCAATCAATTCATCTGCATTTGCTCAAGAACTTATGCAAAGCACTGAGCATAGAAAAACAAAGACAATAATACTCCCTGCCCTCAAGGCGATTATATTTTATCAAGGGAAACAACATATATACATATCAGGGAGAAAGGGAAGGGGGAGAAGGAGTGGAAGGAAAAGGATGAAGAGAGAGAGAGAGAGAGAGAGAGAGAGAGAGAGAGAGAGAGAGAGAGAGAGAGAGAGAGAG
>JAJPUD010006069.1:24204-51190 GCA_023553655.1 Myrmecobius fasciatus | reverse complement strand
GAGAGAGAGAGAGAGAGAGAGAGAGAGAGAGAGAGAGAGAGAGAGAGGAGAGACAGAAACAGAGAAAGAGAAAGAGAGAGAGATAGACGAGAAAGAGAGAGAATAGAAAAGATATTTTGTTGTAAGAATAGAGAAACTAGCAGCTGTGGGGAGAAAGAGGGCTCAGGAAAGGTCTAATGGGGGAGGCAGTGCCTGAGTTGTCTTACAGGAAACTAGGGATTTCTAGAGGCAGAGGTGAAAATAGAATATATCACTGAAATGGAGGACAGTCTGTTCAAAGAAATGAAGATGGGAGGTAGATTGCTGTAAGTGAAAAAAAGCAGAAAAACCTTAAAAAGTATCATAAATTTAAAGTTGGAATGGGGCTTTATGAGCCATCTAGTCCAAATGCTTCACTTTACAGATAAGAAAACTGAAGCCCCAAAAAGTCCAATTACTTACATATTAAAGCTTTGAGATGTATGTGTACATACATATGCATGTATATACACATGTATATATATATGTGTGTCTGTACATATATATAATTTACCATTGAATCATGAGGTTGAGATCCCTTGATCTAGACTGAATGAGCCTAATTATTAGTTTGATTGTGCCCTTTAAGCTATAGAAAAACTTGGCAACTTCACTTGTGTCAAAAGAGAGCCTGGGCATGGAATTATGGAATATCAGTGATGGCAGGGAAGCTCAGCCATCCTCTGAATCATGAATCCTCTGTACAAAACTGATAAGAAGAGATCCATCCGGTCTTAAGAACCTCTAGAGAAGTGGTCTATTATTTCCTCAGCTAGTCCATACTATTTCTTCCTGACAAATCTCATCATAAGGAATTCTTTTCTATATTGAGCGAAATCACTCTCCCTGTATCTTCCATCCAGTGGTCTCCATTCGGAGCTTTGGCACCCCTGGAAACAACACGCCTGCAGGTGGTAACTACTTGATACCAGCCATCAATCATAAAAGAAATTTAAGACAAGTGTCTCAATCACTGCAAATGTGTAAGGAGGGGGAGGTGTTCCCACACCAAAAAAAAGTAATAGTCAAAAACATCACTGAAAGCTATAAGGAAAAAGAGATTCTATCTAACTATGAGAATATCTCTTCCCAATTACATAGATTTACAATAATGGGAATCACAAGATGATTCAGGACAGAATGTGTTATAGATGTTCTAAAAATTTGAGAAACCTGGGCCCTGAAAGAAAAGAGTTTTGGGAATCAGAAGACTCAAGTCAAAATCCTTCCTCTGAGGGGCAGTTAGATGGTGCAGTGGATAGAGCACCAGCCCTGAAGTCAGGAGGACCTGAGTTCAAATCTGACCTCAGACACTTAATACTTCTTAGCTGTGTGACCCTGGGAAAGTCACTTAACCCCAATTGCCTCAGCAAAAAAAAAAAAAATCCTTTCTCTAATGTTTATTGCCTCTGTGACTCTGAGCAAGTCATTTATACTCCCTATGGGGTATCTTAATTGACTGTAATGTAATGGGACTGGATGATGTGGATCTTTTTGATCCTGTGGTCTTATGACAAATTTAATGGTCAGAGATGGAAGAGATGCCAAATATGTGGTTGACAATACTCTGCAGAGCTGTCTGAACCAGATTAAAATGTAACTGGGAAAATAGTTAACAAAAAAATAAAAATACAATTATAAGAGAAATTATATTAATTTGTGGTTTTCTGACTCAAGATGTTACCAGCAGGGATTCTTAAGTATGGTTTAGCACTCCCCCTTTCATTTCTATTAAAATATGATACCACTGAATTATAGAAAGGGAAAATAGGCTCAAAAAGGACATAGAAGAGTGTAGGGAAATAAAACAAGAAGTTAAACTTAACTGGAATATAAAACACAGGAAGAATATTATGAAGCAGAGTTTGAAAGATTCATTGGATCCAGTCTCAGGAGGATCATAAATGCCAGGCAAAAGAGTTTTTATAAGCAAAAGGAAGTAATTGAGAGTTGTTGAGCAGTTGAGTGACATGCATATTAGGAGAGCAGAACTGTAATTAAGAAGAATATTTTTTTATTTGTGTATGAACTATACAAGGAAGAGACTGGATGGAAGTAAAAAGACTATTTAGGAGGTTATGGTTGAACAAAAAGGTGACACTATTATATTGTGATTTAGTAAATGTCTATAAAATGGATAAATGAATGAATGAGCAGGATGAGTGAGGAAAAAGGCATCATGGAAGAGCAGGGACTTGGGGCAATGGCTGGATGTGAACAAATGCAAGGAAAGCAAAAGGAAATAAAATGAGTAAACACTTAGAGGGTAAGAATGAGCATGGGCATTTGCGGGACAGTAATTATATAATATTTTCAGGCATGCTCAGATATTTAATTAACAGGGTTAGCATTAATTGACAAGCCATCTCCTAGCCCATCCAACTCCATTTTCGCTCTGATGCAGATAAAAATGAACAATACGCCAAAACATAAGGGATGAGAGATGAGATGGCAGCTTCATTCTGCTTCCACACATAGAAAGCCCCAGCTTATTTGGAAGGAACCCAGGGACATTAAATTATGAAATTTTTCAGACAGTCCTGCCTCCCAGCAAAGATAAACCATTTACTCTATAAAAATGACACTCTCACCGATCCATTTATGCAAGGGACATCATCATAATGAAGTGCCATCCCACTGGGGTGGGCATATCCATTGGAGGCACTGCCGAGATAGGGATTTGTAGAGATACCACGTCTGTTCATAAAGCTAAAAGAGAGAAAATTATGTTTAATATATACAAAACAATCCATTTCCCCACTAAAAAAAAAATCAATCCATCAAGGACCATTTGTTACAGAATTGCTCCCATATATATTTAATACCATACACTTTTTTATAATCCCCTACAATATTTTAAATTTTTAGGGGACAAGGATCATGTCTTCAATATCTTCATAATTCTCTAGACCTCTGCATATAGAAGGTACTTAATAAAAGTTTACTGAATGAATAATATGAATGAAGGAAATAATGTGTTTATAATAATAATTGAATATATAGTGCTATAATGATTACAAAGTACTTTGCATACATTATCTTATGGAATCCTCACCTATGAATAAAGCAATAAAGAGATTATTAGCTCCATTTTATAGATTAGGAAATTAAGATTCAAATCTGTTAAATGAAATAGAAAATATACGAAGCATTTTCAGACCCAGAACTGTCCAGTTCTTTTTCCAAAAAGCATAATCCTTCCTTATTTTTTATTGAGCACCACACTTTTGATTCTCTCATGGGTGCTATAAAGGAAAAACATAGTGCCTGGAAGTAAGACTAGCACACATTAGGACTAAGAATATTCTAATTCTATTAGAACTAGGAGGGCCATATGTGCTCCAAATCATAACTAAGAGGGATAATATAAATGAAAACACATCTGAGGTTTCTTATCATTCCTTATCTTATCATTGGCCAAGATGACAAAAGATGAAACTGGTCAATGTTGAACTGGTTGTGGAACAATAGGCACACGTGCCTTGTTGATGGAACTGTGAATTGGTCCAAGCATTCTGGAAACGTTTGGAATTATATTAAAGAAATGACTAAAATACCCATGACCCTTTATCTAAAGATTCCACTGCACATATCCCAAGGAGGTCAATGCAACAACAACAAAAAAATCCTCATTTATGTCAAAATTGTAGTGACAGCATTTTTGTAGTAGTCATTCAAGTCAGTCAATAAGCATTTATTAAGTATTTACTAAGTACTTACTATGTACAAAGCACTGTGCTAGTTATTGGGAATAAGAAGCAAGGCAAAAAACACAATTCTTGACCTCAAGGAATACACAATTGATGAGTACAAAATGAAAATCATTATTATTTTATATTATTATATTACATTATAATATTGTATTGATGTGTAAATGATTAATAACATATTATTATTGTGCATATTCTGTCCAATCAAGATACGAACAAGATAAATTGAGAACAATCTCAAAGAGAGGAAGTAACAGGAAAGGAGATGAGGTGGGACTGAGAAAAGTCTCCTATACAAGGTGGGAGGGGAAGAGGAACAAATAACATTCCAGATCAGCAAAAGGGAAGAGAATAATCATTCACATAACACCTGCCAGGCAGTATTCTTTTACAAATATTATCTTATTTGATCCTTACAACAACCCTACAAGGTAGATACTTTTTATTATAAAGTTGAGGAAACGGAGATTAGGGACACATAGCTAATAAGTGACCACTAACACATTTGAACTCAGCTCTTTCTGACTCCTAGCCCAATTGCTCTATTTCTTTGTTACCTAGAATTGGTGTTCACACTCAAAGAAATGCCTGAAGGCAAATGTTAAGTACATGGAGAGGAATAAAGTATAAAAAGACTAGAAAAATGGGAAGGAGTAAGGTTGTGATGGGCTTAAAATGTACAACACAGTATTCTGTATTTTATCCTGGAGGTAACAAGGAATCCCTGGAGTTTACTGAGTAGGAAGGGGCTTTGCAGCAGCTGAATGGTGGGTGAATTGAGGAATCAAAATACTTAAGACTGAAATATCTAACTAACAGACTATCACAAGGTCCATGCATGAGGAAATGAGAGCCTGAACCATGCTGATGACTTTGTGATTTGAGACATTGGGACAAATAAAAGAAGGGAGAAAATGGCAAAGTTTGGCTGTGATTTGTACAAGGAGTTAAATGTAAGAGAGGAGTTATGAGAAGGCTATAGCAAGGTTGTGAGTCTGGGGGGTTGGGAGGAGAGCAGTACCCTCCACAGAAATAGGAAAATTGGAAAGAGAGGATGGTTTGGGGGAGAGGAAAGATAAGTTGCTTTGGACTTGCTGAGTTTAAAGTGCCTATAGGCCAATTAGTTCAGTATAAATAATTTGCCTCTTTGAAACACTAAAGGAAGGATTTGCCTTTAATAAGGAAATGTCTACATAGAACAAGAGACTTACTAGGATCAGAGTTGCCATAACTTGAAGTCTGATCATGAAACTTCTCTATTCAAAACTCTTTAGTGCACCCCTTTGCCCACTAAATAAAATATAAAATCCTTGTACTGTCACTTAAGGGCTTCTGCAATCTGGCTCTAGCCTACCATTCCAGTTTTATTCCTTCCTGCTCTTCCCTGCATGAACTTTATGTTAGCACTAAAACGAACTATTCCTCTAGCTATCTCCTACCTCAGTCCTTTGTTCTAACTGAACTCCATACTTCCAGTGACTTGTCTCTTTATCCTATACCCACCTGTTGACATTTATGCCTCCAAGGGTCTGTCTCCCTATCCTATACATGATATTCATGTCTCATTGGCCAGTCTCCTTATCTTGTATTCATCTATTGATATTTAGAGCCTCCAATGGTCATCTCCCTCTTCTGTATCAATGTTAATATCAATGCCTCCAGTGGTCTGTTCCCAATCCTGTTTCTACCTATTGATATTACTCAGTGATTACCTCCCCTATTGAAGCTTTCCTTGATTCCTGTCCCATCTTGGTTGAAAATATTCCTACTTGCTCCCACTTCTTATGACATCTTGGTAGAGCCTCTTCTTGTATACTTATAGCCCACTTCTTTTTGTTTTTTTTTCTTTTCTTAAAATTTTATTTATTTTATATTTTCTCCAGTTATATTTAAAACATTTTTTATATTTATTTTTAAAACTTTTGAATTCCAGATTCTCTTCCTTCTCCCCACCCTCGGTCCCCATTAAGAAACCACATGTGAAGTAATGCAAAACATTTCCATGAAAGTCATGCTGTGAAAGAAAACATAGATCTCCCACCCTAATTAAAAAAAAAACTCAAGAAAAATAAAGTTAAAAAGGGAGAGAGAGGGAGGAGGGGGAGAGAGAGACACATACACAGAGAGACAGAAAGAGAAAAAAGAGACAGAGACAAAGAATGTGTGTGTGTGTGTCTGTGTGTGTGTGTTTGAGATCATGGAAGACTTTTCCGGGATTTTTCTGAGAGCATTCTGCTCATCCTTTCTCATAGAACAATAATATTCCATGACAATCACATTCCACAATTTATTCAGCCTTTCCCCAATTGATGGGCATCCCCCCAATTTCCAATTTTTTGCCCTAAGAAAAAATCTGCTATAAATAGTTTTGTACATATAGGCCCTTTTCCTTTTCTTTTTCTTTTAAATTTTTTGCCCCATTCATATCTAGTAGTGGTATTGTTAGATCAAAAGATATGCTTGAATTTGTAGCCCTTTAGGGATAGATCATATTTTTGGATCATTTATCAATTGGGGCATAACTCTTAACTTTTATAAATTTCACTAAGTTCCCTCTATATCACAAATATTTCTATCTTTATTCTTTTCCCTATTGTAAATTCCTTGAAAGAATTATCTTTATGTGCTATATCCTTAAATGCTTTTGCTTTTCTGGTACCAAGTATGACACCTTAAATACAGTAGAACTTAGTAAATATCTGTTAAATGAAGGTGGTGGGGAGGGTACAAGCAATTTTTAATTGTCTACTATGTGCTAGGTACTATACCTTAAGATCTTAACTAATGTTACTTCATTTCATTTGGAGAAGAGGATTTCTAGTGTACTGAATGATAATATGGACAAATGATTTCTAAGATGGTTTTGAACCCAAAGATCATTCTATAGTTATACTATATCAAATGAACTTTTAAAATCACCATTTGGAAACCTGCAATTACTTCATTATTTAAGACCAAAATCGGGCATATCTTTTTCTTGTTGTTCATAAAACTCTCATGGGTTTTAGATTTTTTAATTACCTTAAAGATCCCTTCATCAAAACCCAAGTGAAATCCAGAACAGGAAATAACATGTTTAAGGTTTGAGGTAATGGGGTTGAATTCCATCCAGCTTTGCTAACTCTTAACCCTAAACTCTTCTCCCTATCTATGTTCAGATACATATCCAGAAACAAACTGGGGGGAAGAGAACTGCAGATGGTAAAACTGAATAAATATATTCATTAACAGCTAATAGTTAACATTTAGATGGTGATTTAAGTTTTGCAAAGTGCTTTAGAAATATTCTCTCAGTTAAAGCTCACCTTAGGAAGTATGCATTGTTATTTCCACCATTTTGGAGATAAGTCAACTGAAGCAAACAGAGGTTAAGAGACTTGTACAATTACTGAGGCTGGATTTGATGCAGGTCTTCCTGACACTATAGTCCCTGGTCTATCCACTGCATCAATTCAGTGCAATTCAATAAACTATTTGCCAGTCACTGTGCTAAGCAATTTCTAAAATGGGAGATTGGAGGGGGGGCGTGATTAACATTTTTCTATTCTCTCCATTTTTACTTTAGGTCCTTATATTTTCTATTGTGTTGAATTGTTTAAAAAAATTAAAAGAGGAAAAAAAAAGAAATACAAAGAGAAGGAAAGAGGGGGAGTCTTAGACAAGCTGTGAGAGAAGAAGTTCTGCAACAAAGATAGAAATGTAATTCCAGCCTTAGAGAAGTGTGCAGAAATAGTATTGAAGGATTAAGATCAGCATTAGATTTGTAGGCTCTCTTTTTCAGCATCATCTGACAAAAGAAATGAATTCAAAATAAGGTTATATCTCCCTCTAGTGGAAAGAAAGTAATCTTACATTCATTCTCTTTTCCCTATCTTAAGTGTTACTGTAATATTGGAAGTTTTGGGGTTTAAATGGCTCATGTTGGTACAAGACATTCCAACATTTTTGATGTACATTTCTCATTTAGCCAGACTCAGTCCTTGAATGAGTGAGAGGAAACTGGTACAAGACATTCCAACATTTTTGACATACATTTCTCATTTAGCCAGACTCAGTCCTTGAATGAATGAGAGGAAACTGGTTACTGAGAGACAGCATTGTTTAATGGACTCGGGGATCAGAAACTGGTGTTTTCTAAAAGCTCTAGGCTTTACTACATAGATGTATCCTTGAACAAATAAATTTCTTTCTCAGACACTCAGTTAGGTGCCATGATGGACAAAGAGTTGGACATGAAGTCAAAAACCCCTGAGTTCCAATCATGTCTCAGACATTTACTAGTTATGTGATCCTGGGCAAGACACGAAATCTCTATTCAACCTCAGTTTCCTCATCTGAAAAACAGGAATAGACCTCATGAAGTTGTTGCGAGGATCAAATTGAGATCATTTGGTATATTTTAGATCATCTGGACTAGGTATCTTCTAGCCCTGACCCCCCCATATGACTGAAATATGGAGAAATCTAAAGGACAAAAACTTAAAAAAAAATAAAATAAAATTCTGGACCTAAGTTAATCTTTCTCTTTATGTACCTCACTTTATTTAAAAGTCATGGCTAAATCACATCCAGAGAGAGAAAACTATGGAAAATGAATGTGGATCAAAGTATAGTATTTTCATCCTTTTGTTTGTTTGTTTGTTTTCTCTCTCAAGGTATTTTTTCCCCTTTTGGTCTGATTTTTCTTGTACGACATGAAGAATATGAAAAAAATGCTGAAAAGGATTGTTCATCTTTAACCTATATCAGATTGTCTTGGGGAGGAGGCAGGTAAGGGAGAGGATAAAAAATTGGATCACAAAAAAATGTTGAAAATTATCTTCACATGTATTTGGAAAAATACTATTGGGGGGAATGGTGGCTAACCATGTATATTATCTATAATAAAAAAAATCTCTATGGGACATAAAAGAATCACGAACTCTTATGGGGGAATGGGACCAGAAGTCACCTTATCCAACATCAATCTCAGAAAAGGAGAAAGGAAGTGACTGGTGATAAGTCCAACAGTATTCACAGAGCTTATTAAAACCTAACTTCCCATACTGTGCTTCCCACTACATTATATTGCGTCTCACACATTGTGATGATCCAGCCAGGCACTTGAAGCAAATAAATCAGAAAAGGAGGAGGAAAGTGATTGGTGATATGTCCAACAGCCACTCATAGAGTTTAGATTAGAATTTAAGCTCCCATATTGTGCTTCCCACTATGCTACATTGCCTCTCACACATTGAGATGATGCAGCCAGACACTTGAAGCAGAAATAGGAAGCCCTTCAGCTGGCAGTCTCAAATGTTGGTAAACGATTGCAATATTTGACAACCTAATAGTTGAGAGAAGAAAATAAAATATTGGCAGAATCCCAACATTCAAATGCCAAATGACAGATGGACTAATGATAAATGTTTTCCTGTCAATACTATTTCTTGATCTTTTTTTTTTCTGTGTGTGTCTTATTGTTCATTACAACTTCCCCAATAAATTCCCAGTGATGTGGGGAGGAGGGGAAGGTTGCAAAATCCAGCTGAGTGTGGTGAAGCCAAGAACTGGGGGAGAAGACTTTCAGAACAACTTCTGATACATACACAAATCCACACTTCTCATGAAAAATAAGCTCTCTGAATATGTAAGATTCAGTGGTTTATTGCTTTGTCCAGGAGATACATTCTTCTTATTGTTGTTGTTATTATTATTATTCACTGTCTTTTCCATAAAATTTATTGTTCACATTTCCCCCGTAATCAGTCACATTTAATGTTACACAGAGAACTCCATCATACCATCATTTTAATTAGCTCCAAATTAGTGTGGAACAAAAGAAGAAAATTTTACTTTAGAGCTTTTCCTGAAATTCCTCACCCAAATCCCTTCTTTTTTTTTTTTTTTTTTTTAGATTTTTACAAAGATCAAGAATTTTTGCTAAAAGAGGAAATACTAAATGTTAGATCTATAGGAGGCAGAATAGCACACAGAATATTAGAGGTGGAAGGGATCTGAGAATATAAAGATGTCACAGTGAGTAGTTCTAGCTTTGGAATCAATCCAGAAGACCTGAGTTCAAATCCTACCTCAAGACACTTGCTATGAGACTTTCGGTAAGTGACATAGAATCTCAGCCTTACTTTCCTGATCTGTATAATTAGAATAATAATAGAACCAATCTAAAAAGGTTGTGGAGATCAAATGAGAAATTGTATGGAAAGCATTTTGCAAATATTAAAGTGCTATATAAATGTTAACTATTATAATTGCATTAGTAATGTTAGGATTATTGATGATACTGATGATGACGACAATAATATTGAACAAAGAATATCATTTGTTAAAAAGATCTAAAAAATCACTCAAACTCATTCGAAAAAATAAAGCTCAGGAGGAGTGTTCCAAAAGCACCCTGGGAGATTTAAGGACAAACCAGTTCTAAAATCCAGCAGTTCACTGCTTACTCCATAATGTCATGCATATTCAGGATATAAAAACCCAAGAAATGCCAGTTCAGTTGAACACTGCAGTCGCATTGCTTACTACCTCCTGTTATAGGCACGTTAATATGGCACTAAAGATGCCCCTGGCCACAAATTGATATGTTTTTTTCCCTTTTCCTTTTTTAAAAAAATGAAAACTGGGTTTCACATTCCTTTTCCCTGATATGTGGCCCAGCTACATTTGGTTTGGATTAATATTCCATTTGTTTGTAAAGTGGAAGCCAAGTAATATTTTGGGGAGAATGTTTTTATTCAGTCATTCTCTTACATGTGGTTATCACTGTTTGCTGACAGAGACACAAGATGATTGTGGACCTCAGGAAAGCTTTTTGCAGGCCTTGTGCTTCCAAATAATGAAGTTAAACAACTCTAAACTCACTTTCTTATAATTCAACCCAAGTGGTGTGTAGATTTGGCAAGTTTGGAATGATGAGCTTCACATAAAATCATCTTGCAGTGGAAGAAACATTGCAAACTGTGGCAGCTTTTCCTCTTGTCATAATAGCAACGCCTTACTTTGTATTGATCCTTTGTTATTTACCAGGCACTTTCCTATTACATGGAGAGGGTATTATTGATCCTATTTTGCAGAGAAGGAAACTGAGGCTAATAACTCATGAGCTATATGTAAGTATGGAAGTGGGAAAAGAAAGCCAGTATCTTGTTTCTAAGCCCAGTATACTTTTTACTATTTCTTTTTACTTGTATTACTAATCTTAATTTGTAAAGAATCACTGAGCAATAGAACTGAAAGATGATTTGGTTTTGTCAATTAGATACTTCCAACTCTTTGTGATCCCATTTGGGATTTTCTTGGCAAAGATCCTGGAATAGTTTCTCATTTCCTTCTCCAGCTCATTCTACAGATGAGGAAACTGAAGTAAACAGGGTTAAGTGACTTGCTAAAAGTCACACAGCTAGTAAGTGTCTTGAGGTCACATTTGCACTCAGGACTAACACTGTACATCACACCTTGAAGGAGCCTTATGATTTACCTAATACCATTTGATTTTGCAGATAAGGAAAACTGACTTGTTGAAGGTTAGCTGAGGTTGGTATGAGCTAATGACTGGGAATCCCAATGGAATTTACTTAATTTTTGCACATCGGTAACAACAGGAAGGCCACAATACCAAAGCAAATTAATGTCACCCTTCAATAATGTGCATAAACAAAATTGTAAGCACTTAAAATAAGGCTCTATTGTGGTTCACACAGAAAAGCAGCAGAAAGAATGTTTCACTTGTGTTTAGGAAAACCCCGAACTGGTACTGGGACTTTCCTGGTAAAGTTTTCTCTCTGTCTGGGTCACTCAGTTAGTTTTGGTGCCAGTTCTGGCTTGGCTATTCATCCTAAGATGACTGGGCAAATCCCCTTCTGTAGTTTGGTTAGATAAGATCAGTTATTCTTAAATTGAGATCTATGGAAAAATTCCAGGACTTGTGGCTTCGGATAAGAAAACTATTTTTGATAATTTTTTTTGTTATCTTATGTATCTTGTTTTATGCATTTAAAACATTGTTTTGAGAATGCATGAGGTCGATGGTGCATGGAAGAACTACTGGACTTGGAGTTGGGAAGACTTAAAGGTCACTTGGTACCTGTGTGATCCTGAGCAAATTGCTTAAGCTTTGTCTGCCTCTAGAAACTGGAAATTGAATGGATGCCCATCAATTGGAGAGTGGCTGAATAAATTATGGTATATGAATGTTATGGAATATTATTGCTCTGTGAGAAACGACCAGCAGGATGAGTTCAGAGAGGCCTGGAGATACTTGCATGAACTGATGCTCAGTGAAGTGAGCAGAACCAGGAGATCATTATTCACGGCAACAATACTATATGAGGATCAGTTCTAATGGACATGGCTCTCTTCAACAATGAAATGCTTCAAACCAGTTCCAATTGCTCGATGAAGAGAGCCATATACACCCAGAGAGAGGGATATGAAATGTGGACTACAACATAACATTTTCATGTTCTCTTTTGAGGTTTGCTTACATTGTATTTCCTTTATCGGATTATTCTTTCTTGTAGATATGATTTCTCCTGCACAAAAAATGATGCAATAACTATACATATATTCGATTTCTTAAGTATTCTAACATAATTATCATGTAGTGGATATCCTGTCATCTAGGGGAGGGATGGGGAGTAGGGGGGAAAAATTGTAACAGAAAGTTTTGTAAGGGTTAATGTTTAGGAATTACCCATACATATGTTTTGCAAATAAAAAGTATTAATAAATTAAAAAAAGCTTTGTCTGCCTCAGTTTCCTGTAAAATAAGGATAACAATACCTACCTCCCAGGATTGTTATGAGGATAACATGAGATCATATATGCAAGATATTATGAAAACCTTAATAGGCTGTAATAAATGCTGCCTTTTACTAAAGGTTTCATAGGCTTCCCTGAACTCATCAGAATCCATGGTACAAAGAAAAAAAGGGTTAAAAACTTCTGAACTAGGTGATTACTAAAGTCCTTTCCAGTCCTGACCAGTTCCTTCTGGATGTAATATGTGATTTTCTAAGGTTCCTTCCAATGCAAACATTCTAAGATTTCTTCTAGCTCTGACCCTTTTAAGTTTTGGGGGGGGTTGGGTCAGTTTTAACCTTCTCTATTCTCTATCAGCTCTAATATTCTAGATTCTAAGATCCTTTTCAGTTTTAACCTTCTATGTTCTAAAATATTTTTCAACTCTCATCTTCTCGGTCCTTTTCAGCTGTAACATTTCAGGTCCTAAAGTCCCTTGCAGCTCTAACATTCTTTGTTCTAAGGATTCTTCTGAATTTAACAATCAAATTCTCATGTCCCTTATAGTTCTGGCATTGTGTTCTACGCATAAAGTTCCTCGCAGTGCTACCATCTTGGACGTACGTTAGTTTAACTGGTAAAAACATGGTGATGGTGAAGGCTTTAAATTCCCCCTTAAGGCCAGTTAACTCCACTTAAAGACAAACCATTTTCCAACTACAGATTTCACTGGTCAAGTTTTCAGCAAGTACTTAATTGCCTAATGCTAACCAAGGGGGCTGATCCAACTCTCCCCAACATTCCCCTCCACTTTTTTAAGGTAAAATAGGTGGTATTTTAAATACAGTAAAGCAAACTCACAAATGGTTTGAGTTGATTATCTTCATGCTCCAAAGAGTGCTCTTTCTCACATACAGACTTAGTGAGTTTACAACCAGCTATTAATATAATCTATTGTCATTTGCTGATTGCATGATTCCACAACTTCACATCTGTTTCCTACATCTACCCACCTCTCTACAGCACCACTAACAGACCCTCTTGGGAGGAGATAAATGCAAAACAAAAGCCAAAGGAAGATTTGAAAGCCTATAGAATCACAGAATATTAGAACTGGCCATTAGGGATTATTATGGTTTTCCAGCTGAGGAAAATTATACCTTAAGAAGGAAAAGAGAATTACACAGATTACAGAGTAAAAAGTGTATAGCAGAGCTGAGCCTAGACCAGTGCATCTGAAATTCAACCTGTATAAAACCGAACTTATTATGTTTCTCCTGAAACCTTTTCCTAAATTCTTTGTTATTGTCGAGGGCAGGATTATTTCTCTTCATCTCCCTCATGATACTGTCACAACCCTAGTGTAGGACCTCACGCATTATCTTGCACCACCACTATTGCAAGAGATTGCTGGATGATCCCCTGTCTCAAGTTCTCTCTCCCTTTCCCCCTTCTTTTTATTCTCCCCCCCCTCTCTCTCTTCTTCTCTTCTTCCCTCTCCCTTTTCCTCTCCTAGTATGGTTATTTACTGGGCAATTAGATAGCACAGTGGATAGAATGCCAAGCTTGGAGTCAGGAAAATGTAAATTCAAATTTAGCCTCAAGCATTTACTAGCTGTGTGACCCATTTGGGGTTTTCTTGGCAAAGGTCCTATGGTTTGCTCATTCCTTCTCCAGCTCATTTTACAGATGAGGAAACTGAGAAAAACAGTATTAAGTAACTTGCCCAGGATCACACAGCTAGTAAGCGACTGAGGCTGGATTTGAACTTAGAAAGTGAGTCCTTCTGACTTCAGGTCCAGTACTCTATCCACTGCACCATCTAGCTGCCTAACAACTCTAGTGACTCCCTGCTTTCTAAAAATTAAACATGAAATCCTGTTTGGCTTTTAAGAGTCCTTCATAACCAAGCTCCATCACGATTTTACATTCTTCCTGCACCATTATCCCCCCCATATATCATGCGATCCAGTGATACTGGTCTCCATGCAGTTCCTGGCACAAGACACACCATCTCCCAACTCTGCATTTTCTCTGCATGGATAACCTTTCCTTAGGATTCTTTAGCTCATCTCAATCCTACAACTTCCTTGGTTTCCTTCAAGTCTCATGCTATGAACATTCTATGATTTAAAATTCTACTTTCTACAGGAAGTTTCCTAATGCCTTTCATTCTAGGGCCTTCCCTCAGTTGATTCCAATTTATCCTTTATTATAAAATTGTTTGCATTTTAACAGCATGTTGTTTATCTCATTGAACTGTGTGTTCCTTGAGATCAGGAACTACCTTTTGCCTTTCTTTGTATCCCCAGTACTTGGCATTATGCCTGGGTAATAGCAGGAACTTAAAAAATACTTGCTGGTAACTCTTTTAGCCAGATCTACTGCCAAGATCTACACAAAAAATCCCCATAGCTTGAGGCTTCCATCTTTATTGTGATGAATGGAAAGCAGTGTGAGATTTAAAAAAAAAAGCAAATGACTTAAAAGAATCTGAAAATCTATTACAATTTAGATCCCAATTTTGTTACTTACTTATTTCTATTTCTTAGTTCTAATTTTTATATCTGTAATATGTGACTTTTAACACCACCTCTTAGGATTACTGTAAAAATCAAATAAGTTCTATTTGACTTTAAAGAAGATTCATCACTTTTTCTGAGCTATAGTTTCCTCATCTGTAAAATCAGGATGATCTATTTAAATAACCTATAACAGGTTATAACAATAGGGTAAAAAGCATTTGGTAACCTGGACTGAACAAAACAAATATGAGTAGTTATTATTCCTAATTCCTCTTTCCCTTCCACATATCTCTTCCTCTGGCTTCTCCCCATTATGCTCTTTTCATCATTTCCATTCCCAGACTTTGAAGCTTCTTTATAGCTATTTTGTCAAAGAAATGTTCCTGGGTGAAAAGATTTTTTAAAACAATTTTTAGCAACTTTGCATATAAATTCAATAAGTTCATTCAATAAAGGCCCTAAAAATTCAGGCTTTATCTCCACAAGCGTCAGAGTCAGCTTCATCAAACTAAAATGGTCTAAGATTACCCATCTTTAGCTTTCTCTGTGTACTATAAAAAGGAATAAAGGTTGATAAGGTTCCTGCAAAACAAAGTTAATAACAGAATCATCTGGCTGGATGAGAGCACAGAGATAGCTGAATAGCAATCATTTTTGAAGCCTCAGCCAGCTTGATCACTTTTCTCAGGTCACAACTTAAGCTTGTCCAGATTTTCCCCAAATTTTGGCACTGGGAATGGGACACAAATTCTCCAATGACATATATTTTGAAGGTGAAGGTAGGTGGAATAAATATTATTTAATATATTAAATACTATTTAATATATAATATTGTATTTACATTCAAACAAACCTTAATTACTTTTTTTGCTGTTTAAGAGAAAACTTATTTTTTTGAAAATTACTTAGCTGTAGGAACCTCAGCAATATTTAACTCACTGATTGGCATCTTACCAGAATGTCTGTTTGGCTGTTTGGATGACATTTGCAGTCATTTCCACATCAATATAATCATAATGTAATGCCCCGGGGTCAGTGGATGACCCTGTTTCTGCCAATAATATTCCAATCCATCGGCCCATGTCTTCTGAGGATGAAGCCTGTTGAGGAAGAGGCAAAGAAAAATATCAATTCTCCTCTAGGATCACCTGAACATTTCTTTTCAGTTTTACAATACTACAGAACATAGTTCCTGTGAATATTGGGATTACAATCAATGATGAAGCAACAAATATTAATAAGAACCCACTTATTTTGGTTAAACTGTGTATGACATTGTTGATTGAGAGAACTGTCTTGAGAAGCTATGCAGATATGTCTCATTAGGAATTTGCTGATATGATATCAAAAAAGCCTGGGAATTCTTATATGAACTGATGCTAAGGGAAGTGAGCAGAAACAAGAGAACAAGATTATGTGATGATCAACTGTGATGGATTTGCCTCTTTTCAACAATGAGGTTATTCAAGACAATTCCAATAGAGTCAGGATGGAAAGTGCCATCCACTTCTAGAGAGAGAACTACGGAGACTAATGTGGATCAAAGCATAGTATTTTCATCGTTTTTGTTGTGATAGTTGTTTGCATGCTTTTTCTTTCTCATGTTTTTTACCCTTTTGATCTGATTATTTTTGTGCAGCATGACAAATATAGAAAAATGTTTAGAAGAATTGCTTATTTTCTTGGGAAGGAGGAAGAAGGAGAAAAATTTGGAACACAAGGTGCAAAGATGAATGTTGAAAACTATCTTTGCATGTATTTGGGAAAATAAAATACTATTTAAAAAAAGAATTTGCTGATAGAGTATGCTGAAGTAAAGAAAATGGGAGAAGGGAATAAGCATTTATGGAACACTGCTAAGGGCCAGGTACTGGACTAAGTATTTTACTGATATTAACTCCTTTGATCCTCCTAACAACCTTTTGGGAAGTAGATGCTATTATTATCCCCATTTTAGATTTAAGGAAATTGAGGCAGAGAACAGCAAAGTGACTTGTCCAGTATTACACTAATAAATATCTAAGGATAAATTTGAATTCAAGACTTCCAGATCCTGGGCCCAGCCCTCTATCCACTGCACTATCTAGCTCCCTTGAAGATAGTGAACATAACAGAGTTGCTCTATAACCAGTCCTTCATTTGTGATACATTGACGGATCCCTGCTACCACTAGGATCAATACTTTCTCTCCTGGCACAGATTATAACTTACCTATGCCTTCTTACCCTGTGTGATTTTTGCTTGTGTTTTTCATAAATCCTCCACAGAGAATCCACCTAATGCAATGAAAGCCTTTCTCAATTGCTTTTATCATTCTAAGGGTAGCAATGTAGCTTTCAAACTATCTCTCCATTATTCTCCAGTCTCACTATAAGACTGGTCCTTTTCTTTTTCTCTTTGAGCATCCATCCATCCAACCATCCATCTGTTTATCAGTTTTAGTTCAAAATCATCATTAATTTTGTAAAAATAAAAGCCAGACCACTGATACCCACCATGAATTGCCCTTAAGGTCACTAACCTAAAACTTATCATAAAGTACCACAAGTAGAATATGAGCTGAGTGATTATACACAAGTTATTTAACTTTTTTGAACCTTAATGTCCTAATTTGTAGAATGAGGGTGACAACACCTGTGCTGTATGTCTTAAAAGCTTCACATGAGAAATGTATCTGTCAACCTTAAAGTGCTATAAGAATGTGTGAATCATCCTTATTACCAATAACCAAAACTAAATTCACAACACAAATATACCTACAAATAACAAAATTATTCAGGTTTCAGCAAAGTATTCCGGTTTGTCTATAAAAGCAATGTGAAAAGTACCCATTAATCTTGGGTAATGTCTAAAAAAATTTTCTTTAGATCCCATTATTTTTTCCTTGATCTCTGCCTTCACATCTACTTGAGAATAAGTTTTAACATGCATATTAAATCATTATGGAAAGAACTATGGACTAACATGGATCTGAGTCTCAACTTTGCCACTTATTGATTGCATCATCCTGGGAGAGTCACTTAAAGAAACTAAGTCTCAGTTTCTTTGTCTGTCAAATAAGGAAAATGATTTCTTCCCTATCTACCTCATGGGGTTATTGTGAAAATAAAAAATAAAGACAGAGCTGAAACAGAGCTTGAGTGGAAATGATACCAAGACCCTATTGAAATAAGACAGGCCAGCAAGCATAAGCAGCTGGACCAGCAGCTGCCATGATACCTGATATTCAGCAGCCAGTGATATTGAGGTTGATGAGTTCCTTAGCTTTTTCTACCCGCTCTATTTATGGTTTTTATAACTAGTCCCAGAAGGGCCTCTACCACTGTAGGAGCCATAAACAAGAGTAGCTCACACTTAGTTCTTATTCGACTTCCATGAGCTATAAAAAAGTAGGCTGTCACTTAAATAATTAAAAAGTGTCATGATTTGACCATTAGATGGAAGGCACTATATTCAAACCACCAGTCATGTCATTGTGTACTTATCCAGGTCCCTTGCATCAACTTCCTGAAAGGCTTTGGTATTTACAATGCTCACTTAAGACCATTAAGTCTGGTCACAATTCCACAATTGCCTCTCCCAACAAGTAGAAAGAAAATGGGGATAACACAGGGCTTATGGGAAGACCACGTAGGTTTACTACTGGAAATATGTGACAAACTCAGTTGTCTGATGGTTCAAGTTTGGAGCTATTTAACTGATCAGTCAAAACATATTTATTGTCTACAGCAGGCACAATGCTAAGTGCTGGAGATACAAAGAAAGGTAAAATTCATTCCCTGCTTTCAAGGACTCTCAATCTATTGGGAGTATAATAACATGAAGACAACTATGAAGAAACAAAATACATATTAGATAAATCGGATATAATCAATAGAAGGAAGTCACTTGTAATAAGAGGGAGGGATTGAGAAAAGCTTCTTGCAGAAAATGGGATTTTTATCATGGACCTGAAAGAAGCCAGGGAAACCCAGGAGGCAGAAACGAAGAGTTAACTTGGTGGGCAACTTAGAAATCATTGATAGAATTTGTTAAAAATAACAATTACTACTTTTCTCAATATAAATCCTCTACTCCAGCTAGATGAGTCTACTGAATAAATACTATATGCTCCTAATTCTTAGTCTTTTTTATAATAGCTTTATATTTTCAAAATACATGCACAATATTCACCCTTGCAAAACCTTGTGTTCCAAATTTTTTTCCCTCCCTTCCCCTCATCCCCTTCCCCAGACAGCAAATAATCCAATATAAGTTAAACATGTGCAATTTTTCTAAACATATTTTGATATTTATCATGCTGCACAAGAAAAATCAGATCATAAAGAAAAAAATGAGAAAGAAAAAAAAGCAAGCAAACAACAATAAAAAATGTGAAACTAAATATGTTGCAATCCACATCCAGTCCCCATAGCCCTCTTCTTTCTGGATGCAGATGGTTCTCTCCATCACAAGTCTGTTAAAGTTGGCCTGTGATTTCTAGTTTTTAATCCACATTACTCCATTACCTGACCATAACGTCTTCTTCTCAAACTTGTTTACTTAATGAAGAAGATGATATTCGTAATAGCTAACATTAAAATTTAATACAAAATGTTTCACACAAGTTAACTCATTTGGTCTTCCCATTAATTATCATTATTATTACTAAGATAACACTCATTAGGGACTTTGGGAGTTTATCAATGATAACAATATGAGAAAATCTAGAGTTTAAAAATATCGTGAAATGACCCTCAAGAGTATATGATAAGTTTTATAGTACTTTATGGTTCTAGTATCCTTGAAATATATGATCTCATTTGATTCTCATCCTAATCTCCCAAGTCACCATATGACCAAAGGGGTGAATAAGAAAGACCAGTAAGTCTGATGTAACATGAATATCATCTCTGTGGGAACAACGGGAATTGTGGGCTACAGAGCCTGCTATGGAATGAAATGAGGAAACAGAATAGTGATTTACAACATTCATATGTTCTTTCATTCATCAAATGATCATGGACACCATGAGACACTGGACAGCTCTAATTGTCCAGAAGGCTTTCATAATATTGAGATTCTCCCTGCTCCATTTAACTTTATCCACAAGTCCTAAAGGTTTTTAGGTCCCACTGACACCACAATGAACAAATCTACTCTCTTCTACATGACAGCTTGGAAAACCAGTACCATGGAGCTCTGACTAAAGCCTCTCTTTTCTAATCTACATATAGGGAACAATCAGGCAACAAGCATTTATTAAGCACTTAATACATACCAGGCACTGTGCTAAGCACTAGGAATAGTAATTATTCATTTGTTCTTCCATTCATCAAATAATCATGGACACCATGAGATGCCTGACAGCTCTAATTGTCTAGAAGGCTTTCATAATATTGAGACAAACCTCTGCTCCATTTAACTTGTATCCAAAAAACCTAAAGGTCTGTTGACACCACATTAAACAAATCTACTCTCTTCTACACGACAGCGTAGAAAACCAGTACCACAGATCTCTGATTAAAGCCTCTCTTTTTTTTAAATTTTATTTCATTTGCAAAACATATGTATGGGTAATTCTTCAACATTAACACATCTTTCTGTTACAAATTTTTCCCTCCACCTCCCCACCCCTCCCCTAGATGGCAGAATATCCACTACATGTTAATTATGTTAAAATACTTGACAAATCGAATGTATGTATACATATTTCCACACTTATCATTGTTGTGCAAGAAAAATCGTATCTACACGAAAAACATATCAGATAAAGGAAACACAATGTAAGCAAACATCAATTGAGAACATGAGAATGTTATGTTGTGGTCCACATTTCACATCCCTCTCTCTGGGTGTATATGGCTTTCTTCAGTGAACAACTGGAGGTGGTTTGAAACATTTCATTGTTGAAGAGAGCCATGTCCATCAGAATTGATCGTCATATAGTACTGTTGTTGCCATGTGTAATGATCTCCTGGTTCTGCTCATTTCACTCAGCATCAGCTCATGCAAGTCTCTCCAGGCCTCTCTGAAATCATCCTGCTGGTCGTTTCTTACAGAACAATAATATTCCATAACATTCATATACCATAATTTATTCAGCCACTCTCCAATTGAAGGGCATCCATTCAGTTTCCAGTTTCTAGCCACCACAAAAAGGGTTGCCACAAACATTCTTGCACATGTGGGGCCCTTTCTTTCCTTTATGATTTCTTTGGGATATAAGCCCAATAGAAACACTGCTGGGTCAAAGGGTATGCACAGTTTGATAACTCTGAGTATAGTTCCAGATTGCTCTCCAGAATGGTTGGATCCGTTCACAGTTCCACCAACAATACATCAGTGTCCCAGCCTTCCCACATCCCCTCCAACATTCATCATTATCCATATCATCTGACAGGTGTGTAGTGGTACCTCAGAGTTGTCTTAATTTGCATTTCTCTGATCAATAGTGATTTGGAGCACCTTTTCATATGACTAGAAATAATTTTAATTTCATCCTCTGTAAATTGTCTGTTCATACCCTTTGACCATTTATCAATTGAAGAATGGCTTGAATTCTTATAAATATGAGACAATTCTCTATATATTTTAGAGATGAGACCTTTATCTGAACCCTTAAATGTAAAGATGATTTCCCAATTTATTAAAGCCTCTCTTTTCTTGCCTAAATATAGGGAACAATCAGGCAACAAGCATTTATTAAGCACTTAATACGAATTAGGCACTGTGCTAAGCACTAGGAATAATAATTAAGCCTACAAAAGAATGATGGTCCCTAATCTGAAAGAGCTTACATTTTAATGGGGGAAGACAATATGAAGAAGGAAGGTGAAAACAGGGGACAGGAGATGAAGTCGGGAAAGTCAGAAGCACAGCCAGGAGAGGAATGAAGGTCGGTTGATGTGGCCCATGCACAAAACATGCTCAGTTCCCTCATCTATTCACATATATTTATGAAATAGAAAGGGTACTGCATTTAGAGCCAGATGGCTTGGGCTCAATCATCTCAAAGCTGTTGACTTCCTGTATGACCTGGATCTGTTTTCTCTTTTGCAAAATTAGGGAGTTCAATGAGATGTTCTCCATAATCACTTCTAGCTTTCAACCCTATCATCTAGCCTATCACTTCTCCCTGGCTGCCCAATCTGGAAATTTATTTCCCTAATGTTCCTCTAGAAATGCTTTGTCTAAATTTTAAAATATTGTACTCCCATGTGCTCCAGCACATTAAAAACAGTTCTTTTTCACCCCAACAGAAATAAATTTTAAAATCAGTTAACATGGGCCTGTAAATGCATCCTCTAAAATTTTGATAAAATACAGATGGAACTGGAAATGTCAATGCCAAAAAAATAACTGCCTCTTCCACACTTGGCAAATCTGGACACACAAAGAGTGGGCATTGATGACTCAAAAATCTAGGCTTCGAAGGGGGTAAAAGGAGGGCAAAAGGCCATCTCCACAGGAAGCTACCCACACCCACTGTGTGGGCTTGATGGGATTGAGCAATATTCTATGAAAACCATTACCACAAGGCTCAGGGCCAACTAGGCCACCAAAGCAGTGGATGACATTTGAATGAACTTTTGTAAACACACATGTCAGATCTACAACAGGAGACTTGCTCTTAGGCTCATCAATGATGAGCTACATTGGAGTTAACAGAGAAATTTCTAATGGCACATTAGAAATATTAGAAATATTAAAGATATAATAAACCATAAGTCATGTTGTCCAATTTTTCCTCAGCAAGTGGGTACTCTACAACAGTGGTACTGAACTCACATAGAGTCAAAGGCCACCAATCCATAAAGACACCTATGAGCCACAAATTGACTTAGTTTTTAAATGTTATTTATGTATTATTGTAATTTTAGTTGTTTTATTAAATGTTTCCCATTTACATTTTAATCTGGTTCAGACTGTATTTAAGAGTATTGCCAGCCACTTGTGGCCTTCGGGTCAGTGTATTTGATACTTCTGGTCTACAGCATTACTTTCAAGTTATTCAGGCTCTGCTTGAACACCTCCATGCATGGGGTACTCACTACTTCCTGTGCAAGCTCATCCTATTACTAAACAGATTTAATTGTAAGGGGAAATTATAATTTCCCCTAATAATTCAATACCAGAGAGATCTGCAATTTCACAACCTTCATCAAAGTAATTGCAGCCTCTATATAAAGTAACATATAGTCTTCAAGAGTTGACATGGCTAAAAAAATCACCAGTTTGAAATCAGTCACATCAGCTGAACCTCTCTGAATCTATTCATCCCAGACAACAAACACATACTTTGTCACTTAGTGACATTTGGCAGGACCTGACAGACCCTTTGAATCACCACCACAATGATGCATTAGATTAGGAATGTAGTGAAGGATTATCTGAATACTGTTCCAAATTTGCCTCTCCTTATAAAAAGGTCCCTTTGGTAATTCAGTAACTAATTCAACTTTGATAAGGTTCAAGATTCTGATTCCAACTCTTTTTTAGAATGAAAAGTGTTGTTACAGAGTACAGCTGTAATTCTTAAACAATGAAAGGAAACCTGACTCTGCTGAATGTTTTATTAACGTTTTTTTAAAAATGTAATTATAAATTCTTGGAAATGTCACAATAACCTACCCACCTAAAATGGAGCAAAACAATACCAGCTGGCCCTCCTGTGAAGACATTTATGAGATTTAAATATATTCCTATTAAATTTCATCATGAGTTTTAAAAGATGAAATTTAATAAAGTGCCTATGTAAAGGTTAAAAAAATTAACCACAAAAGTAGAGAAGGCAGACAGAGCTAAGAAGCTGTTTATGTAGAAATACAAAAAAGAACAGCTCACATTAAAAAAAAAAAGACTCATGGATTTTAGTGTCCACAGGCTGAATGTGAATTAAGACATGACACCGCCAAAAATAAACAAGACTGTAATCTTGAGCTGCAATAACAAAGATATATATAATATCTCAATTCTGATGCTATCCTTGACCTTTGATCAGGACCCACTTGGAATAATGTGCTCTGATATGGGCTTCCTAACAAGCTAAGGTATATTCTGAGGTAGGGGACCTAGATGGCAAGAGGACTAGAAACCATACCAAATAGTAATTAGTAAAAAAAAAAAATTAGGAAACATAGCCTGAACAAGAATAGCCTTAGAAGCACCATGAGCATTGACAGTTGAGACTTGTTCTTTCTTCTATGATTAAGCACAACAAAGGCTAAAAAGTAGAGATCTCATCTCCATAGGAGGAAGCACTTTAGAATCAAGAAAAGGACCTCAAGAGGGAATGGAAGTAAATGGCTAACCACTCACTCATCTCATCAGAAATATTTTGGAAGGCACTTGCATATTCCTAAAAAACATTTCAAAGTTGAGGATCCCTGACTTTTCTAGGGATGAATAATCAAAAAGGAAGAAAAGAAAGAAAGTCATTCTAGATTTTTTTAATGTGCAAATGAGTTAATTTAAGGAGCTTCAGAAGGAGGCAGAAGCAGGACATTTTCAAAACTATTATATTGAATTTATTATACTCTTTAAAAAATTCTTTTGTATCCAATAAAGATTCATAGTTTCACAAATGACTCACTTTTTTGATGGCTCCAAATACTACGTCCTACATACCCATATGGAGGCAGCCTAGGTTTCTAAGTCTAAGGTCTCCAAGAATAGTACTGTCCTCTCCCCAAATCCCCAGACCATTAGCCCTGCTTCCAACTCAGCTCCCACATCCATGATCCAGGGAATATATTTTTGTGGAGAGTTGGATTCTCCAACAACTGCCTCTGCAAACCTTCAGCCCCTCCCTCAGTAGCCACAGCTACTAAAGATACAAAAAGTTCTCATCCTAAAATCCTTAGAAACATCAAATGGTTTGACATCAGAAATGGTTATGATTTAAGCAGTTAATTAGCACCCGCTTTACCATTAAAAGAACCATGGGGACCCCCTTTCCTTCTGCCTTTCAACTGTTCTTTCCTATATGTATTCTCTCCTCTACTAGAATGGAGGGAGGGATTGTCTTGCTTTTCTATTTATACTCCCAGTGCTTAACACAGACCTTTGCATATAATAAGTGCTTGCTAAATGTTTTTCTATTCATTTGTTGCCATGTGTCAGGCATAAAATAATCTTCCCAAACATAACATTTTTAAAAAGATAAAAATATTTTAAAGTACTCAAGAGGCTATTAATCAGTCCCATTAAAACCATAGTATGAAGGATACGTCACTGATTTCAGAGTCAAGAAGAGCTCAGCCTCTGACACATACTGCCTGTGAAACCCTAGTCTACAATTCTCTACAATTATAAACCACAGAGCATTTTCAAATATCCATCAGTAGAGGGAGTTCCTTCATCAAAAATTCCCTAAGTCAATAAAATGGCTATAAAATGTGGGGAGGGGGGAATGATGAGATTTAAGGTATCATATTTGATTCTCTCAGTTTCTTCACCTGCAAAATATAGGAATTGGGCCTGATATCCTCCAAGTTCTCTTAAAGAAGAAGCATAAAAGATGCTGCCCACAATATTCCCTGTCCAGCTCAAAGTAGGTTAAAATGCAGTTGGGGAAATACTTAAAATAAAACATAGATTATGTTAATTTATGATGTTTCAAGTTAATATGCAGCCCCAAAAGCTTTCCATTCGAGTCCAGCAACATTGCCTTCGAGTGCTGAATCTATAATCAATGTAGTTATCTCATTTCTCTCTATTAAACTTAATTCAATACTTCATGAATCTGTGATTTCATTGGTTAAAATACTGCTTCAACTGAGGCAGATCATAATCTTTGTACCTTAGCAGACACAGTCTTTCAAAGAATATAGCTAAAAACTTCAACAATTTGTGAATGACTTGTTATTAGTTTTATATCATTAACAAGGAATTGATGAAAAAGAGATAGTCTATCCATTAGACTTCTAAGCTTCTTCAAGACAAGAATAATTTTCTGCCTCTTTTTGTATTCCCAGATTTTAGTAGAGGTTCCTGGCAAATAATAGGTGCTTAATAAATGTTTGCTTTCACTGTTACTATACTCAGAGCACTAATATTATGATTATCTCCATCATACAGATAAGGAAACTGACACCCAAGGAAAAGTGACTTACTCAAGAATAGTTTATAAAACCCAAACCTGTGTCTTCTAGCTCTAAATCCAGAATTTTTGCTTCTACTAACAAGTTTTAAGAGTGGACATTACAAAAAACCACTTTAGGCTTTGCATAGATAGTACACAGGACTGGGAGAGAGTTGATACATTTTAGAACTGAAAAAAAATAGAACAAATGCTTCAAGAAAGTCTGCTTACTCTGGTCCTAAGGATCTCTAAAAACACTTGCTTTTAGCCACTGAAGATAATGATCAAATTTTTAAACTCTTGCCATCATTCAAGAAGTGTATCAACCACTTAGGACCTGAGTGTTCTGAAACTGGACCTTTATTTCTAGAAGTGGTTATAAAAATGCTACTTTTCAAGGACTTGCCATATACTGAAGAAACCACCATATGAAATGGCATGGGATGAGGAAAATCATAAAACTGCTATTCATCTAAAACTTAACCTAACAAATAAAAATGTAGATTTAAAAAAAAAAACGTTCAAATCTGTTTACTTATGATTTTGGTGACTATTCCTTTCGTGACTTGCATATCTCCCCAGAACAAAGGGGTAATACTCACCAATTCTTCTCACTGTCCCTTGCCACCCCCTGCTGCCTTCTATTCAGATCATTGCTAATACCTATTCCATCTACACAAACAACTTCTCTGAGATCTTCTGATTTCCTTTCCATCTCCACCTTCAAAGTTCTCAACTTGGTTTTGACTTCACTAACATCTAAGCTAGTATAGCCTCAAAATTCTGACTTATGGCTCATATTACAGATTAGGAAACAGATATCTTGAGAGATAAATTAATATGCATGGGATAATGGAAGGAAGGAAGGAAGAGAGAGAGAAAGGAAAGAAGGAAGAGAGAGAGGAAGGAAGGAAGGAAGAGAG
>JAJPUD010006069.1:0-24104 GCA_023553655.1 Myrmecobius fasciatus | reverse complement strand
GGAAGGAAGGAAGGAAGGAAGGAAGGAAGGAAGGAAGGAAGGAAGGAGGGAAGGAGGGAAGGAGGGAAGGAGGGAAGGAGGGAAGGAGGGAAGGAGGGAAGGAGGGAAGGAGGGGAGGAAGGGAGGAAGGAAGGGAGGGAAGGGAGGAAAGAGACGGAGAGAAGGGAAGGAGGGAAGGAAGGGAGGGAAGGAAGGGAGGGAGGGAGGAAGGAAAAAAGGAAGGAAAAGTGTGTGTGAGAGAGAAACAAACAAACAAAGGAAAGAAATCTGACAACTAGAGAGGGATAGTGATTTACATCATCTTCCCCTACCAAGTTCCACTTAGTGGATGAATTTCTGCCCCTGAACTCAGTCACCTTCTGACGGCATATTTGTACCTACTGACAGACTTTCTTGATGCTTAACTTCTCACCTGTCTGAACTGCCCACTACTGAGAGCTTCACTAAATAAATGCTTCCCATGTTTCACCCTTTTGCTATTATCAACATGATCTGCCTGTACTTTTTCTTCCCATGGATTAATGACCTGCATTCAGAGGTAAGAGCGGGCCCTAAGCAGTTTCTGGCCTTGCTTCCATACTCAGATGTTAGTCTTTGTTTAATTCTGAGAGAGGGTCTCGATTCGTAAATTGGACATGACTTAGTCTTGCCAAATCCACTGTCACACAAGCATGGGTTTTGATGCCTTCTTTTTCTCACCTCTAATCCAGATTATAGAATCTCAGGATCATAAAATAAAAGAGCTAGAAGGGACACAAAAGTTAAAAAAATGTTAATCCCGTCTCTTTAGGTAATAGCTATCTCTAGTTCTTGGAGACATGCTTAAGGATCTGTGATTTCAATAGCATGATTATTCCCTCTAGTCAAACTGAAACTAAAGAAAAATCTGCTTCACAACATCTCTGACAAGTAGTCCTAGACCATCTTCTTGAATGTTTTCAGTGATGGAAAACTTACTTAGCATGTGAGGTACCCCAAAACCCACTGTTGGCCAATTTTAATTGTCAGAAAGCTTTTCCTTATGTTGAGCCTAAACCTGGTTCTCTATAACTTCCTCCATTATTGTTTCTGTCTCTGTCTTCTGGAATCATGAAGAACAAGTTCTTTTATTTGACAATCTTTCAGATAGCATTTGCTGCTTAATTCTTTTTATGAAATACAAAAGCAAGAATTTTATCAAGGAGTACAGCAAAAAGAATGATGGATTAGAGTCAGAGGTTCTGGATTCAAATCCTGACTCATTCATTTATTCCTTGGTAAGCCATTTAAAACTTTCTGGGTCTGTTTCCTCTTCTGTAAAATGAGAGGTTTGGGTTTAAATACTGAATACTCAGGTTTGGTGAGCAGATTGCTATTTGTATCTTCTCACATAGCATTGTTCATAGTAGATGATAAATAAAGGTACCTCCTTGAAGATTGCTGTTCAATTGTTTCATTTATGTCCAACTCTTTGAGTCCATTTGGGCATTTTTTGGCAGAAATACTGGAGTAGTTTACCATTTCCTTCTCCAGCTCATTTAACAGATGAGGAAACTGAGGCAAACAAGTTAAGTGACAGCCCAGGGTCACATACCTCATACAGTGTCTAAGGCTAGATTTTAATTCAGAAGGACTCCTCTTGAATTTAAGTCCAGCAACACCTAGCTTCATATCCTTAAGGATAGGGGTTAGATTAACATTTGCCATTGTACATTCAACTCCTAGTAAAGTGTTTTGGATAGAGTGAGTACTTATTAAATATTTGTTGACAGAATTTGTTGGTGAATGACTAAATGAATGGGATTTGCCAGACTAAACACAAAGAACAGAATTGTGTCCCCACACCAGTCAATGAACACAGAACCAAGTCATTGCTTAGTTCCATAGGCTTTTTAAATGAATAGTTATAAAATGTTTCCTCCTTCCTTCCTTCCTCTCTCCCTTCCTTCTTTCTTTCTTTCCTTCCCCCTTTTCCCTTCTCTCTTTCCTTTTCCCTTCTCTCTTTCCTTTTCCCTTCTTCTTTCCTGTTTTCCTTCATTCCTTTCTTTTTTCTTTCTCTTCTTACTTTATCTTTCCTCCCTTCCTTCTTTTCTCTCTTCCTTCCTTCTTTTTCTCTTTCCTTCTCCTTGCTATTTTCCTTCTCTCTTTCCTTCGTTCTTTCCTTCTCTTCTTTCCTTTCTTCCTTTTCTCCTTCTTTCTTTCTCTTCCCCTTCTTTCCTTCCTATTTTCCTTCCTTCTCTCTTTTCATCCTTCCTTTCTTCTCTTTCCTTCTTTCCTGTTTTCCTTCCTATTTTTCATCCTTCCTTCTTTCCTTCCTACCTTCCTAGCAATGAGGGTTAAGTGGCTTGACCACACCTAGTAAAGTGTCTGAAGCCACATTTGACCTCAAACCATGATCTTTCAAAGTTGGAACAGGTATAGAAGAAGTAGACAGAACACAGCAGATCTGACCAGAGTGAAAAGGCCAAGGCCAAAAGGCAGAAAAATAAAACAGAACAAAAAGGAGAGTAGGACAGAATGTGAAGAATCTGGATCAGCAGCAGAGCCAGAGCCCATCTCTCAGCAGGGAAATGCTTTCTGGTGTGCAGCCCTGGGAAGCCCGGCCCCTCACACATACCGCACCTCTAGTACAGCGACTTCCTGCCCATTTCGAAGCAAACGGAATGTCAAGGGGTGTTTGGAATCCAAGCCTGGAATCACTTCACAGCCACGGAGAGGGATGGAAACAATATGGGTCTTCAGATCTGTCCTGTCCTTGTGGAAAATGAGCTTATTATCTTTCACTCTGCACCAACGTTCCCGCCAGCGGTTATTCGAGAGCACGTTTAGATAGCCTGCAGTAAAGACAAATGTTAAAACATTTTATCTGTCCCAGAAAAGAGTGACCTGAGTTGGAATGATGGCAGCTTTCTCTATCCTCTTTTTCAAGGAAGAAGACAGGGGGGAATGGGGATGGGATTCAAGGAAGCTTAATACTTGTCAAATAAATCCATTCCACAAATACTATAAAATTGTAAATGGAGAGAGAGAAAAAAAAATTCCCCAAGCACTCAGAGTATTCCATATATTCTTTGCACTTAAGAACAGGTTAGAAGTGAATTGTGCTGCCAAGTCTGTTTTTGTTCCAGGTACCACAATTTCAGCGCTGGGCTTTAGGGGAGTCATTTATATTATGGCTAAAAACAAAATTGTAACATATGATTTGAAACAAAATATTTAAAATATCATACATTGATGGGGAGAAATGGGAAAAATTTTTGTTTGTTTACTTTTCATTCAAGGCATATAAAAAAATTTCCAAATCTCTTCTTCTGTCTCTCTCTTCTTTCTCTGTTTCTGTGTCTCTCCCTGTTTCTATGTGTATGTGTGTGTCTTCTTTGTCCCTGTCTCTCTCTGTCTCTTCTCTGTGTGTGTATTTGTTTCTCCCTGTCTCTCTATGACTCTCTGTGTCTGTCTCTCTCTGTGTGTCTCCCTCTCCCTTTGTCTCTGTCTGTCTCCCTCTCCCTCTCTCTCCCTCCCTGTCCATGTGTGTCTGTCTGTCTTTTTCTCTGTCTCTCTCCTTCTATCCTCTCCCCTCTTTCCTTCTTTCTGGGGGTGGGGATATTAGATAGAAGGAAGGATCTAGGAAACATTTAGCTTGGACACAAAAAGTAACATTACAGTGTAGTAGAAAGAAATTGAACTTAGAATCAATTTAAGCATGATTCTTCTGCATCCTCATTATGACTTACCCTGCATAAGTCATTTTACTTATGAATTTCAGTTTGATTATCTTTTGAGTGAGGGATGATGGAACTCCATAAAAATGATGATAGAGAATGTCATCCATCTTCTAAAAGAGAGTTTGGCCTCAGGGACAGAATAAGACATAGAGTTTCAGGGTGGAAATTTGTTTTTACATGATTGTAAATTTGTTACAAGAACTTTTTTTGTCTTTTTTATTGTGGAGGAAAGAGAGAGAATGGTGATTGAATAAGATAGATTTTTTAAAAAATGAGAAAATTAGGTCTTCAAAGAATTTTTGTTGAATGCACAGAAGAGAATAGAATGACAAAAAAACAATTTTGAAAGTTATCTGTTGAATTCATTACATATTTCAAAAAGAAAAGCAACTTATAAATAATTAAAACTTAGGGCAGCAAGGTGGTATAGTGGTTAGAGCACCAGCCCTGAAGTCAGGAGTTCAAATCTGGTCTCAGACACTTAATACTTCCTAGTTGTGTGACTCTAGGCAAGTCTTAACCCCAATTGTCTCAGTAATAAATAAATAAATAAAAATACAAATAATTAAAACCTTCGTTTTCACAAATAATCTCTTTTTGCATTGAATAATTGCACATAAATGAAAATATGCATATATATGGAAATAGCCATTTTATGTTCAAGTTTAGAATTTTCAAATTAAAATAAAGATGCTACAAATATTTTTGTGCATTCAAATTCTGTTCCTTCTCCTTTGAATCTTCTAGACTATAGGTTTCACAGTGGTAACTCTTAACAGAGAAGGGATGGACTAAGCAAAAAGAATGAGACACACATTTTGAACACAGCTAATGAAGAGCAGTGATAAAGGAACAGAGGAAAAAGAAGGGAGAAAAATAAAATTAATTTTAAAAAAAGATGGTGAAAAATATTTTTCTTACTTTAAATTGAGTTGTCAGTGAAAATCAAATTTGATAGCATATGTAAAGAAAGATTTTGGTTTTCTTCCCTCCCCCCATAGGGGAAAGTAGAAGGGTGAGAAAATTAATTTTTAATTAAAATAAACTTTACAAATAATGTATATAAAGTACTTTACTAATCAATTGTTGTTATGATTAATAAATAATGGGCAGCTATCTTCAAATGCAAAAAGAAAATTAAAAATAGAGGTTACAGAGGGCAGAAGAAAAGTCCTCCAAAGAACCCCAAGAGGTATTAATTACAGAGAGATTTCAGCTTCATAAATGGAAGACCATTTTAAAGCTAAAGATCTCAAACAATGAAATACACTGTCTTATGGTAGCAAGTTCCACATTACTGAAAATATTTAATTAGCAGCCTGGAGAACTACTTGTCAGAGATGTGGCTGGGCTATTCTTCTTTTAAAAAATTCAATTATCTTTTTATTTTCAGTTTCACATTCTCTTCCTCCCTGCAAGTCCTCCTCCACCCATTGAGAAAGCAAGAAATATGATATCCATTATACAGATGAAGTCATGCAAAACTTATTTCTGCATTAGCCATGTTCCCTGTACTCCCCACCTCCTAAAAGCAAAAAAAAAAAAAATTAAGAGAAAAAAATATGCTTCAATCTGCACTCTAAGTTCATCACTTCTCTGTTTGGAGGTTGGAGTGCATTTTTCCATCATGCGTTTGAGGGTATTCAAACATTGGTTTGGTGATTAAACTAAGGTCAAATTCTGAGTCAAAGGTCTCTTTCTAAGTGATTCTATGAACTGTGAAGCTGGCACACTATAGGTACTTAATATTTATTGAATGAATAAATGGAAGCTGATAATCACAGAATGTCAGGACAAGAAGAAAATAAAAAGCTAAACTTTTTTAACCCAACTACAACTAACAATAGTCCATTCATAATACAATGGGACTGTATTTTGAGGGCATTTTATTGATTCATCTGAGAATTCTAAAATCAGGATCTTGATTTTATAAATTGGGAAGTCCTAGACTCTAGATCACTGACCAAATCAGTGACAGCACAATCTAAGCACGAACAATAATGAGATTAGGTTATAGAGATTCTCTCATTATTATTTCTAGCAATCCTGTGAAGGCAACAAACTGTTTGAAGATTAAGAAACAGTGGGTCAAAGAGGACATAGAAGAAATGAATGAAAGTTCATCTTTTGACTGCCCAGTTCATGCAGACGCTGTTCTGGACTACAAAGTGCTGATGAAATGGAAGGAGGGGAAAATCCATGACTTCCTCCCAATATGCCAATTATTATTCCCTTCCAAAATAAAAGGAGGGATGCAGATTTCATACCATAATTAAGAACATCCTAACAATTAAAACTAAATACTTTAAGAAGGGTGAGTTCCTCATTACTGGAAGTATTCTAGTTGCGGCAATTGTCCATAACATCTACTTAAAAAATGTTTATAGTATTGAACTGAATGATTCACAATGATTTCCACTGCTTCAACGATGATCAACATAGATTCCCAAACTTTTATCTCTTGTGCCACTTTGACTCTCAAGCTCCAGTTTTGTTTCAACAGTCTTGTGAATATTTCTAGCTGCTTGCCCAAGTAGGAACCTAAAAATGACTAAGTCAAAAATAAACTCATCCTCTTTTAATGGAATTCTGGTTTTATACAGAGTGAGGAGAGCTGCATTTGAATTAGGCCTCAATAATCCCCTATATGACCTTGCAGTCACTTCGCCTCTTATTATTGCTTTCCTTCTCTGAAAAAAAAATGGAGATTAAAAACATTTACAATTATCTACTTTCTAAGGTTTGTTTTCTGAAAAATATGAAAAAATAAATGTGTTTTATGTTTATAATTGTTGGCACATTGGGATGAAGGTTCATATTTCAGTGTGGTTTGACTAGACAGTTGATGAATTGGATCATAGGATTTAGACCTGAAAGGGAATTTAGAGATAATCCAGTTTTCTCTCTGCCCACCTCCAATCTTACTCCTCACCCTGTCCAAGGTCATAAAGGCAGAATTCAAACCCAGGTCCTCTGATGTAAATTCCAGTTCTTTTAATACTACTCTACCCTGATTGAACTGAATTGCTGAGCTGAATGAAGGGATAATAACACTTTTCAATCTGTGGTATAGGAAAAACATTTTCAAAATTCACATGAATTACATTTCTTTGAACATTGTAAGTTTTCTCAATTACATATACAAATAAGACCTAACCTATCTGGATCTCAGTTTCTTCTTTTACAAGGGGTAAAAATGAAACGGCTCTAGAACTAAAAAACTTTTATCTCAAGTTACAAGTCTTTTTCTTAGATATTAATAAAGGCAAGAAACAGATTTTCTCAACTAAGACTCTGTGGTCTTCTTGTGTTTACAAAACACAAGATCCTATGCTTTTGTTGACTTTTAAACTGTTTCTCAAAGTAATGTACTCAAAGACAAAAAACAGGGTAAGAAACTGACACAGAGAATAGAGTGGAAGTGATTTGTCCAAAATCCCCTGACACATTCGTAGCATAGTCAGGATTGTTTTTTCTAGTTGAAGGTAAAGACGCAAGTGATGGAACTCTCAATGAAATGGATCCTCATAAGGACAAGTTAGGTTTTCCCATCATACTTTTCCCATCTCTACATGGAGAGCTTTCTGGCTGTTTCAACAGAAAAAAAAAAGAGGTCCCAAAGGAAGACTTGGGAGGTCAAAATCATTTGCACAGGTCTTTCTATAATGTTACTAGTAAGTTTTTTTTTTAAGTGCATGTCATAGGCTACAAAATGCAAACAGGAGACAGTCCTCTATCTCAACAAGCAACATTCCCCCCCCACATACACACACCCCAATTCATTTCGGACCTCTTTGTCACCCTTTCTGTTTCATAATTAAGTGCTCTCAGTATGATCTGCCTAAGTTAGTCGGGTTGTGTGCCAAACTTGGCTTTCTCACTTCAAGGATTGCTTCTTCTTCAAACAGCTAGGGGAGGATTGTCAAATTTAAATCAATCATGGATATTTGTCAAGCTCAGAATATGGGCCAAGCTTTTCCAAGATGTAGTAGTAATAGTAGTAGTACTAGTAGTTGCAGTAGTAGTTGTAGTAGTAATATAGCAGTGGTGGTAATATGGTACTAGTACTAGTAGAATCAATAGTAGGAGCAGTAGTAATATAGCAGTAGTGGTGATATGGTAATAGTACTAGTAGTAGTACTAGCAGTAGCAATAGTAGTAGTAGTAATATAATAGGAACAGTGGTTGTGGTGATAATAGTATTAGTAGTAATGTTAGTGGTGGCAATAGTAGTAGTAGTAGTAGTAGTAGTAATAGTAGTAGTAGTAGTAATGTAGTAGCAGCAGTGGTGTTGGTATGGTAATAGTAATAGTAATAGTAGCAGTGGTAGTAGTAATGATGGTAATAGTAGTAGTACTAGTAATATAGTAGGAACAATTGTGGTGGTATAGTAATAGTAGCAGGGGTAGTAGTAATGATGGTAATAGTAGTAGTAGTAGCAGTAGTGATAATAGTATTAGTAGTAATGGTAGTGGTAGTAGGAGGAGGAGTATTAGTAGTGGTAGTGATAGTAATAGTAGCAGTGGTAGTAGTAATGGAAGTGATGGTGATGGTAGTGGTAACCTGTTATTAATATTATTATGCCTTACTGTTGTCTTGGGATCTCAAAAGCTATGTTGGCTGAGATCCAGCTCTGGTAGGTATTTTTTGTTGTTTTTGTTCAGTCATTTAGTTATGTCCAACTCTTCATAATCCTATTTAGAATTTTCTCAGCAAAGATACTGGAGTGGTTTGCCATTTCTTTCTCTTATTCATTTTACAGATGAGGAAACTAAGGCAAACAAGGTAAAGTAACTTCCCCAGTAAGTGTCTGAGGCCAGATTTGAACTGAGGAAGATGAGACTTTCTGACTTCAGGCTGGTGTTGAATACAGGCAAAGCAACAACAACAAAAAAGTACCTATCCTCTTGGGATCTATTGATTATTTTAGCACTTATAAATCACGTTACCTTTCCTCCTCTAAATGCATATTCTCTTCCCTTCCTCATTAGAATGTCAATTTCTTAAGGACAAAACTTGTTCTCATTTTTGTTTTTTTCTATACCCAGCACCTAGTATATTGTAAATGCTATAAACAAATGTTTCTTGAATTGAATTAGATCATGTTTTAGGCCTTGGGATGAGGGTGCTCTAGATACTAACTCACTGGTACAAAAGGATTAATGTTTGTCCTAAAGCGATTTAATTTCCACACAGGATATAATTTATTCCCAAGACTGCATTTGGCCAAATGTCATCAAAACACCATGACTCCTCTGGAAAATGATGTACTAGACACAGCAGGCATTGTTAGTATATTGGGGGAAGAAAAGAATTCCTGGATTTGGTCTCTGGCTTTCCAGAAGCTGTCCAATTTATATTTAGCATGTTTCTATTTCAAGTAGAATTAATACAAATGGGAGACTGAATGACATTTTACTTAAACCTGAAATTTCTATGAAATGACTAATCTTTTATCTTCTTCCTGGGATTTCTTTTCAATCCTCAAAGGAGAAAGTAATAAATCACACTAGTCAACAATCCCAGTTTTTTGTTTTGAACAACACTGTCATTTCTTATTTAAGTTTTTTTGGATATTGCCTCTGATTCTGGAGTTATAACTTCAGAGCTTCAATCAAAATAATACATCAATGATCCTGAGCACCTCACAGCTTCCTCAGAATGGGAAATCCAAATACCAGAAGAAGAGAAAGATTTGTAGAAAGGAGATTTGGATTTGAAACATGGTTACTTTTGGCCTTTTAAAAACAATCTGCTCCCATGACCAAAACACTCCACAGCTCTGGACCTCAAGTTCTTTACTGTAAAATGAGGGGGTTGGCTTAAATCATTTTTAAGGTTCCACCCAACTTTGATCTAGGGATAGACATGGACCCTTGCGCATTCAGCAGCTCCCCACCTCAAGTATCTCTGTGTGGGTCAAATCTTTCACCTCTTCAGAAATCTCCCAAAAGATGAACCAAAGAAGGAGCTGACACTTTTCCCAATGGAAGTGTCAAGTCAGTATTTTTCATTTCCTAATAGAAGAAAGGGAAGATATTGTAGTTGTCTTGGAAAACATATTGGGTGAAATATGTGACCTTTTTTGACTTAAAAAATTTCTCTTCAAAATTCAAATATTCCAGAAAGGGCATCAACATCTGCCTCATCTGATCTATTGAGTCAATCAGTTGATGCTTGAGCAAGGTTTAGAATTTCATTATTTTAGAACTGAAGACAGTGTTAGAAGATACCTTTTGTTTCCCCAAAAGACCTCTTCAAAAGACCTAAGCTCTAGATCCCACACAAGTTAACAAATTTATAACTGAAAGATATCAGGGGTCATCATATCCAATACACTCTTTTTATAGACCAGGACTTCTTATACTTTTTACAACTCTGACCCCTTTTCACCCAAGGAATTTTTACATTTCCTATGTATATAAAATAGTTATACAAATCAAACATTTACTGATAACAAATTTTATTTACATTTTTTTATTTTATTTAATTTAACAACCTTCAATTCAGATACGAGACCCCATTTGGGGTCATGAACCAGTTTAAGAAAGTGGGTTATAGATGAAGCAATTAATGCACAAAGAGATTTATAACACAATTAATGTCTGAGGCAGAATTTGAACTCTGACTCCAAGCCCAGTATACCATTGGTTTTAAACACAAACAAAAACAGATACTAATATAGAGATAATGATTCCTGTTGGGCACATATTGATTTAGAAAATCCCAAATCTATAATATCTATGTCTTAGTGCATTTTTGTTTATTTTGCTAACTGTTTCTCCATTACATTTTAATCTGGGATGTTTCTACCAATTTAGGAGCATAGTAGGCAGTAGTCTGATATCTGCCTCACATCATGTCTCTCAGCTTCTTATTAACCTTAATACTGGACAAATGTCTTAGTTTCCTCATCTATAGTTTCTTCATCTGTAAGATGATAGGGTAGGTCATGATTAGCTAACTTTTGGTGACACTTTATAATAAATTCTATCCAGTACATAAATGTCCTGTTTAACATCCTCGACAGTTGCTTAATCAACCTCTGCTGGAATATTTCCAGAGACAGGGAGCTCATCATCTGAAGAGCCAAGTCCAGTCCATTTTTAGATTGCTTCAGTTGTGAAAAAGCCTTTATATTTCCCTGAGCACAAACTTCCTGCCCTGTAATTTCTTCTCTTTGGTCCTGACTGCATCCTCTGGGACCAAGTAAAATAATGCTAATCATATCTCTTCCAAATGACAATTCTTTACATATCTAGGACAATGATCATTGATTCAATCTGCTGGTCCTTTCCCTCCCTCCCAGCTTCCCCAAGTCTTCTCTTCTCCATGCTAAACTCTGTCTCTATAGACAGTCTCCACATAGGATTAAATCTCTCCACTCCTCTCATTACAGTTCTTGTTGTTTGGTCATTTCAATCGTGTCCAACTCTTTGTGACCCCATTTGAGATTTTCTTGGCAAAGATACTGAAGAGGTTTGTCATTTTACAGATGAGGAAACTGAGGCAAACAGGATTAAGTGACTTGCCTAGGTTACACAGCTAGTGTCTGAGACTAGATCTGAATTCCTAACTTCACTCAGTATGGTTTCAGGTTAACTATAATAACTTACCTTTATCATATTAGGAAATGAAAAATTCTAACTTGGTGTTTCCGTTTGGAAAAATGCCAGTCCTTTCTCTGGTTCATCTTTTGGGAGATAAAAGAATTGACTAGGCAGAGCTAATTGAGGTAGGGAACTGCTAAGTATGAGAAGGTCCATGTCTATGCCTAAGATCAAATAATATCAGAGTTGGGCAGAACCTTAAAAATTATCTAATCTGACCCTCATCATTTTTACAGATACAAAAACTGAGCTCTAGAGCTGTGGAGTAACTTCTTGAGATGAGACCTTTATCAGAACCCTTGAATGTAAAGATGATTTCCCAATTTATTACTTCCCTCCTAATCTTATCTGCATTGATTTTGTTTGTACAAAAACTTTTTAACTTAATATAGTCAAAGTTATCTATCTGGTTTTCAATTAAGAGTTCCAGTTCTTCTTTGGACATAAATTTATTCCATCTCCAAAGGTCTGAGAGGTGAACTATATTACATTCCTCTAATTTACTTATAGTATCACTCTTTATATCCAGATCATGAACCCATTCAGATCTTATCTTGGTATGTGGTGTTAGATGTGGGTCAAGCCCTAATTTCCTCCACACTAGTTTCCAGTTTTCCCAGCAGTTTTTGTCAAATAGTGAATACTTATCCCAAAAGCTGGGGTCTTTGGGTTTATCAAAAACCAAATTGCTATAGTTATTGCCTAGTTTGTCTTGTGATTCTATCCTATTCCACTGATCGACTACTCTATTTCTTAGCCAGTACCAAATGGTTTTGATGACCGCTGCTTTATAATATAGTTTTAGATCTGGTACAGCAAGTCCACCATCGTCAGCCTTTTTTTTCATTAATCCTGGAGTAACTTCTTGACTCCAGGCTTAGCACTCTACCTACTGCACCATCTGGCCACCTAGGTGATTCATCACACTAAGTACCCTAAGCTGGATGCACTCCACAATTTTTGACATATTTCCCCAAAAAGGATGTTCCCAACTGTATACAACAATCCAGATGAGTGTAAATAACACATTCCCATGCTACATCTCAGGGGGTGATTAAGTGACATATCAATGGTTACTCAGACAATAGATAGACACAAAGTGAGATGATCCCCATGAGACCACTTCTTGCCCTCTTACCACACTGCCTCTTATACTTCAAATAATCAGAAAGCACTTATTAAATACCTACTCTGTACCAGGCACAATGATCAATATAGCAGATACAAGTACATACATAACCCAAATTGCCTCTCATGCACATATTATCTAATTTAATCCTCACAACAATCCTGTCAGGAAGAACAGGTATTTTTTATCTCCCATTTACAATGAGGAAAATGAGGCTCAAGGAAGTTAGCAGATTGTGCATGGTCACACAGGTAAGTGTCAGAAGTAGGCACTGAACTTAGGGCTTTCTGATCCTAAGGACACAGTGTTTCTCTGTAGCTCCATCTTCCACTTTCATGTGATGGTAGTCTGCATCAGAGTACTCTTACAAGGATGGATATTGAACACAAACCTGTTGAACGTTATACTGCCTGGCACATAGTAGTTAATAAATGCTTGCTGAGAGAATGAACTGAATTCAAAAAAATTAATAAATCTCTATTAAATAAACACCTATCATGGGCAGACCTTGCAATGGTAAAGGGAATTCCCTCCATCTGTGAAATTATATTAATTCCTTCACTCAATAAAATTATAGGCCCTGTCCCTATGCTATGTGCAATGAAGGCATTGAGCTCTTCAATTTTCTTCGAGGTAAAAGATTTGACTTTTGAAAGCTGCCAAAAGGGCAGATCTGCTAAATAATAAAACTGGGGAATTTTATTTTGGGTGTGGCTATAAAATGTCAACATGTATTTTTTGGTGCAGTTGTTAACTGTGGTCAAATGATAACTTCCCAAAAGGCATTTCAAAATAGTTTTGATGAATGGAAGCATGATGGGAATAAATGTAGTTTCCTCTACTACATTCCCCCCATGTGAACTATTTTGGGGGTGTTTAAAATCATCTGAAAGAGTAAGTCTGGACTGTTTGTTAAAGAATTGTCCTTATTGATTACTAAGAACATCTCATTATTCTTCTATTGGTAGCAAGTTCTTCAAAGAACTTTAGTCACTGAGGCAAGTCAGTTGAGAATATTTTTGGTCTTCTGAAATCCTCAAATCACATGCTTTTGGTGTTCACTGGGGTCATTTCTATCTGGGACCAGTGCTGATCATTCTAAATAATCCTAAAAAGCAGAATTTGCCTGCCATCTGACCAGAAGTGCTTCTCAGTCCTGTGGTATTTCCTGAGAGGTTAAACATTTAGGTTGGGCTATATTGTGTGGAAAATCTTTCTAATTCCACCATTCCATGTTCTGAAGTCATTTCCAGCTCTTTCTTATGTTCTCAGATCATCTTCTGTTCTAACATTCCATGTTCTATGTTCTAATATTCACTCTCAGGTCCTTCCTAATTATAGCTTTCTAGGTTTTAAAGTCCTTTCCAGATCTGACATTCTTCAAAAGGATGTTTGCTATGCATCCATTGTTCCTCCTATTTTTGGGTCCCATCTGGCTCTGCCATTTTTTATTTTCTTTATTCTCAGGTCCCTTTTAGCTGTGCCTTTCTGTGATTCTCTGACTCTGCAATATCGTAGTTAAAAGCATGTAACTATAACATTTTTCAGAAGTCTCTGCCTTCCAAGTGGGAGGTCTATTTTTCTTATATTCATTTTACCAGTGAAAATCTACAGAGATCCAGCTGTTCCCACTGCATTTCATGGAAGAGATGAGTTTCGAATTCACAGCGCCTCATCCCTGCTATGGCTGCTATCAGCCCAACTAGTTCAGAATGTCTTCTCTGTGGGGAAGCAGAGTAGCAGCTGCAGCAGGCTCAGTCTGGCAGGATTTGTCTGAGGGGCTCTACTGAGGTCACCCTTTTGCTTGATACTTCACAGCTGGGCTTATGGCTGGAAATAGGTCTTTTCAAAAGAAAATTTCTTTTTATTGACATCCAGAAGAAAGCATTTGTCTGATCTCTACATCCTCACCCCCTGAATGCAAAATCAGGTGACAATTTAAAAAAATTGTGCAAGAAAGATATTCGTTCTAGAGAACCAAAATCTAAAAAAAAGTTGATGATGCATTTCAAAAGAAATGTACATGGATAATTATAGGGCTACTGATTTAAAGTGATCAGATATGCCTCTGACAGACACTCTACAAAACTATTTATTTGACTATATGCTCACAAATAGAAATCTAGCTTTGTTTATTTAGAATTAGTTAAGTAAGGTTAATTGCCAAGCCTTCCAAATACACGAGGCTTCTATTCCTTCTATTCCTTGCAGGCAGAGTGTGGGGACTTCCCATCTAAACTTCCCTCCTGCTCCTAAATTGAGCAATTCTGCCATCTGTTTTCTCTTCTTAAAATCCCAGGTTTTAATATCCTACCAATTGGGTTCACTAAAAATCCTTGGGAAGGTGACAATTGTAGGATGTTAGAGTGAGAAGGGACCTGAGACAATATCTGAACTGCAAAATCATAAGATTTCAAGTGCAAAGAGGGAAAAGAAATCATCTAATAAATCTCACTGACTTTACAGAGGAGAAAGCCCAGGGTTTGCCCAATAACATGTTTAGCAAATAATGGGACTAGGATTCATACCCAAGGTCTCTTTCTTCATAACATTCCATCATCATCTCAAAATTTCCTAAGATCCTCTCATTCTAACACTTTAAAAAGGAATTCATTTATTATAAAAACAATTCTTCCAGTTAATATTACCTCCCTGAAATCCCCTCCTCTGCTTCTTTTTGCCACAAAAATTCTCAAAACTTCCTCCCCTTGCCTCTCTAGGTATTACCACTTAACATCTTGTATTCCAGCTTGTACAACCACCATTCTAACAAAACTTAGTATCAAAGATCTCTTATTTGCAAAATCCACTGTCTTGTCTCCTTCTTTATCCTCCTTTGACCTCAAGAGCTTTCAACACCACTGATGACCTCTTTCCCTGAAACCTGCCTGCTCTTTATTTTTTCAGATGTTTTTGCCCTGTTTTTTCCCCTATCTCAAAAGCTGCTTCCTCTCAGTCTCCTTCCTCTCCTTCCTTCCAAAATATGGCTATACCCCAGGGCTCAGTTCTCAGCTCTCTCTTCATTCACACAACTTCAACTATTTAGAAACCAGCCAAACAAGCTTTCTTGTGGTTCTACACACATAGCACTTTGTTTCCCACCTGGTGTCTCTATATTGGCAATCCTCCATGCAAAGAATGTATTCCTTTCTTCCCTCTCTCATGAAAGAAGTCTTACTGATAGCAAGTGCAAAGGTCAATTTTTTTCAGGCATAATTAAAATTACAAATGAGGTGAGACCTTAACAAAAAATGCTGGCATGGAGGTAAAATTCTGTACTCCCAAAGAAGAGAGAAAATAAACCCCCATCTAAAGTTTTCCAAAACACTCTCTTACCACAGGTGGGCACATCTTCCTCGGCTGACGAGGTCTGTTCATCTGTTGACGGTTTTTTCTTTCCTAGACCAATGATCTTGGTAATCTTTTTCCCAGTGACTTTTGTCACTGTCCCCTTGGCTTCTGACTTTGAACTTTTTTTCCTTTTAACTATAAAAAAGGGGGAAAAATCCATAAATGTGTTGTAGAAACAGTCAACTGAGGAAAAAAAATCAAAGCAATTGGATCTTATGACTATAGATAAAAGAAACCTTATGATTCTGGGCTCCACAAGGTGTATGGACAGATTACAGGGCATCCTTAGTTGAGAAAATAATTACATCTCTATTTTCACTAACCTCTAATACAAATTTAAAATCAAATTTGAGTATGAGTTAAAAAAAGAACAACTCAACCCACTTTCTGACTATCAGACAACCAAAGGGTACCCATGACACAAAAGGATTAAGTCCTTCTGTCTTAGAGACCATGCAAGTGAACCCCATCACTTTACAAATGAAGACAAGAAAGCTCAAGGGAGTTAAAACACCTCCTTATGGTCACAAATTTAGTATCAGAGGAGAATTTGAACCAAGATCCCTTGAGTCCAGAGTCATCACCAAACACCATCAACTCCCCGAGCTATGCTTCCCTTCTTGTAAAATACATCAGATTTATTAAGTAGGTAGTATATATGGGTAGAAAGAGCAAATCCAGTCTTAAAATGATTATAATACTATTAGAAGATAGCATTTACATTATGTTTTATGGTTTACAAAGTTCTTTATACATATTATTTGATTCAGTCATCATGGTAACTCTGAAGGAGGCGGGGCAAGGACTATCCCCTTTTTGCAGATGAGAAACTGAGCAAAATCATTTGTGCATATTTGTATGATTAAGAAGTGGCTGGCTCCAAATTCAATTCTCCTTCCACTATATTACAAAGATTATGCAAAACATCACACCAGGCTTTTGGGAAAAAGGAGACTCTTTTGAAAAGATTCAAGAAGGAATCAATTAAGTAGCCTCTATGGTCTCTTCCATAAGGGAAGATTTTTGATCCAAGTGTTTTGATTGTTTGCACATCATCTCCCCATCCCCCATCCCCATTTAGAATGTATACTCCTTGAGGTCAGGATCATTTTTTTTCCGGCCTTTTTTATATCCCTAATGCTTAGCCTGGTGCCTGTAACATAAATAGTTATTAAGTGGAAAAAGGGCATTTGAACCCAGTTCTTCTGATTATAACCCAAGCTTGTTTCTGCCACACAATGCCTTCCTAAAATGCTGTATTATTCATTTTAAATTTCTTGACACTGTATTGATACCAAGGAAGCATATGAAGCCATCCATCAATCATCTCTGGCTCTTCCTATAGATCAACCCACTTCTTTTTTCTGCCACATGTGTTTCTGATGGCAACCTTTCTGTAATTTCACCCAAACAATTCCTTCTTGATAATATGTGGTAACCAACCCACACCCGCCATATGCCTCTCCATTGTCCTCTGGGTGACCCTCAGCTTTTAATCCTACAGAGGCTATGGTATTCCATGACTCACACAGTCACAGAGCACCACCAGAAGAATTCTGATGCTAAAAAGATGAGCCTTTGTTTCAAGAAGCTAGAGGTCATTTATTATAAGCACTACATAATTTCCCAAAGGCAAGCCCACCCCCTTCTCTCCTCTTCATTTCCAGCCCCAATTCATTATCATTCTCAGATCTCATAAACTTTTATTTATTCTCTCTCTCTCTCTCTCTCTCTCTCTCTCTCTCTCTCTCTCTCTCTCTCTCTCTCTCTCTCTTTGTCTCCCCCCTCCTCTCTCTCTCTGAGTCTATTTGTCTCTGTGTGTGTCTCTCTGTCTCTATCTCTTTCTATCCCTATCTCTCTTTGCCTCTGTCTGCCTCTGTCTCTCTGTCTTTCTCTGCCTCTATGACTCTGCCTCTTTGTCTCTCTCAACCTTGTATCATCTCTGTCTTTCTGGTCTCAGTTTCCACTATCCTATGCCTTCTCCATGAAGAAACTAAAGTGCTTTGTTATTGAGTGGTTGCTGATATTCTTTTGTTGTCTTCTTGTACAAAGCAGAGAAGGCTGACAACATTTCAAAATAAGCAAGACTTATACTATCTTCTCAATAAATAAATAAATAGATCAAAGGCCTGCATAATAATATTAAAAATTAGGACATTGGAGTCATACACAGTAGAACAAAGGGCCCCTTTTCAAAAATAGAACACTCAAATCTATTTATGATACTTCATCTAAAGGCTCATCAGTACTACAATTATCATTTGACATACTGGTCTGGTGGTAGGGTAACTTGCATCCTGCACGTTCAGCCTAACTAAGCTACAACACTCCAAAGAAATAGTGGATGACCTTCCTCAGAACTTTTCCTAAACTGAGATTTCATTTGAATATCAAGAAGATAACTTCATATAAACCTGAGCTAAGCATGAAGAAGAACTCCTACAGCTTTTAGGTTAAGGGCATTATAGGACCCAGAAAAACAGAAGGGAGAGAGAAGAGGAGAAGAAGAAAAGACAGAGAGAGAGAAAAAGAGAGACAGAGACAAAGAAACAGAGAAAGAGTTCACAAAATCCACAAAATCACAGAATGTGGGAAGAATAAAGTACTTTAGGGAAAATTACCTAGAATGTTAGAGCTAGAAGGGACCTGGGAATCTTGTAGCTCAAGGCACTCGTTTTATAGATAAGGAAAAACACTTATTTAAAAAAAAAAAAAAGCAAAGAATTTTTTATCGACTCTACTTGACAGCCCATGGTAGAAAATACAGTGTGTTCTCAAATGGTGGACATAGGCAACCTAGGCTGAGTGGGTTACTGAAAAGCAAATGCAGAAACAAAACACATTTTAAACTTTTATTCAATCTACACCTTTGACATTTGTGCATCCAGCCTACAACCTAAGCAGGAAAATGTGAACAATCTGAATGCATGCCTTTAAAACCTACAAATCATTTTATCAGAGTGGGTGGGGGGTGAGTTATTATCACCCAAAGTATTTATTCAATGCTTTTGCCAATAGTTCCCTGCCTAAACTAGCATATAATAGATCTGTTAAATGGTGGGTGTGGACATGTCCTGTCCCAAGGGTCTCCACTCTCTCAGACTCCTCTCTTCTTACATAGACAGTCATTTTAATGAGATGCACACTCAGACTCATTATTTTTGTATTATATGGTTTACTTTGCCAAAACTTAAGGGATGGATCCATCACCCTTGAAAGAAAAAGGGGGGGAAAGAAGAGGAATTCTTCAGGGAAAGCAAGTCATTGTGGCTTTGGACAGATGTGTACTGGAATGTTCCAAACCAGGAGGAGCAATTGGATTTCAGGATGAGTTCCAGGAAGCAATGAAATAAGCCTGTGTTGTGGTGCTAATAGAGATAGATTTGTCTAGAACCTTACAACTTGACAAAGAAAAAATATGGGTTCTGAATTAAAGCCAGAAGAAACCTAAAAGAACAAGGACATATACAACATGGGGAACTTATACTACAGGATCAGAGCACATAATAGCAAAAAGTGACCTAAGGGAACATGTAGTCTAACTCTCTCCATTAACAGATGGGAAAATTGAGGCTCAGAGAGAAAAATGACTTCTCATTGAATCACAGACCCCAATAGAATTAGAATGAACTTGAGAGACTACTTCCCATCCAATTCAGAAATCTTTTCGACAAACAGCAATGGCTACATCTAGGCTTTGTCTGCGCACTTCTGTGCAAAGATCATAGACTTAGAACAATAAAGGACTTAGTGGTCATCTGGTCCACCCACACTATTTTTATAGATTAGGAAACTGAGACCTAGAGAGATTAAGTGACCTGATCAATGATAATTAAATGGCAAAATCAGGTCAAACCACTGTCCTGTCTCCAAATGCAGCATTCTTTGCACTATACCACACTGACCACAGAATGAATGTCAGCCTTCTGTATCTCCTCAGCTGTCTTTTGACTAAACTCCTACAGCCCGCTTCCTAAATTCTTTTTGAACTTCCATTTTGTACAAGAGCCCAGACCCTTCCTTCCACCCCCATTGTCTGTCAGGCCCCTTCTATGTTTTCTCCTTCTTTTAGAATGTAAGTTCCCCAGAAGGCAAAAACTGTTTTTCTTTTGCTTTATATTTGAATCTCCCAGTGCCTGGTAGATGAGATGAGATAAGATATGATATGAAATAATGTAATATAATGTAACATACTGTAACACAGCATGATATAATGTAACATAGTATAGTATAATATAATGTAACAATATAAAATGACATATGATATAACAATGCAATATAATTTATGTAATAAAATGATCACTTAATAAATACTAATAATATTTAATTTTTTAAATCTAAAAAATTAATAAAATAAAACATTGCTTAACCCAAATTAGCTCTCTTTATACTACATTGAAAAAACTAAACCTCTAAAAAACATTACTTGCCCCAAATAATAAACAAGAATACACATTTCTAAAGTACTTTTAAGTTCACACAGTGCCTTCCCCACAAAAGTTTTATGAGACAAGTAATGTATTCATTAACTATTCTTTTATAACTTACAAAACTAAGGGACTCAACAAGATAAACTGACTTTCCCAGAAATATAGTATTAGAAAATTTAAAGGGGGATTCAAATACACATCTCTTCTGACTCCAAGACCAGTACTCTTTCTATTGACTTTCTTTAAAAAACTGAAATGATCCGTAAGCTTTTAATATACTTTTACTTATACTGTTGTATAAAGTGGGGGTGTTGGCAAAAGTACCGGAGCAGAACAGTGGTTTTTAATTTATCAAACTGTCCGGAGTTAGAACTCACTTCCAAATATCAACTTGCAGAAAGAGGAACAAACAATGAGAAACAAAATACTCAGAGCAGAAAACTCCCATTTTTAAACACTATATGGAGACTGCAGTCTATTTCCTGTCAGAGTCAAATTTAAAGATAGCTTTCCTGTTTTTAATCATATATGACATGCCCTGAGGAAGATATAGATAACACTTTTCCATGAATAACTTCCTAAAGAGAAAAACTATCATTTATGCCCTTGGCGGGGGGGGGGGAGAAGAAGCCACTTGTAATCAAAGCAGAGGTTGTGCCCTTCACTAGGGTACTCTCCACCATAAACTGGCCAGACAAGTAACTCAATCCACTCAGACTGGGATTTTTAGGAATGAAGCAGATTTCCATTTGGAGCATCCTGACTTTAGCTGCATTCCATTCTATTCCATCCCATAAAATACAATTTTATTAATCACCTACTATGTGTGAAGCATTATGTTTGTTATTTAAGCACACAACCCTGGAAAACACAGTCCTTGGCTTCAAGAAGCTATATATCCCATCTGGGAAAGTATAGTGGGGAGGAAAAAGTGAATATAATGAAGAAATATGATATAAGGGAGAAAATGAGAAGAGACAAAAGAGAGACAAGTCAGGGATGACTTTTTTACTTCCCATTGGTTCTATTGTCTATGGTATATACCACTCTCTATAAGAAGTCCTCCTTCTGATCCTCTGGCCCATCAAGTCAACAATAACCTTTCACTTCACATTATAAGACATTTGCCATTTTTTATTTTCCATTACATTTCATCTGTCATGCTAGAATGTAAGGCTTATAAAAGCAAGGCTGGCATCTCAGGATCAAACTTGTGCTGTGTACTTGGTAGGAGCTTAATAAATGTTTGTTGAAATAAAATGGTCATTATCTCAGTTGATCAGAATTACACTAATAAGACAAAGTCCTCAAGCTCATGTCCTGGTGTCTGTTGCACCAAATACCCTTTCTCTAGGCAAGGAATAAACTTCAACAAGACAAGATCCGAAACTCAGTTTTATTGTTATACTCTCTTCCTTTGTCCTCCATATAATAAATTACCATGAAGGCAGACCTAAGAGAATCTAACAAAATAGACGCTGCCAAAAACCCCTCTTTTCAGAACTCTTGACTTCTCCTACAGTACTCTGACTGATGGTGCACCGTGTTTCTTCTGCTAACTCCCCTGAATACTATGGAGAGCTGTGGCCAGTGGTGGAAACAATACTTCCACAGTCAGCTTCCAAGTCATTCCAGCTGCTCACTACAGCCCCTGTTTAGCAAGTTGGTTTCCTAGGAATCTCAAACCAGCTGAGTGATGTTCTACCTATGCCTTCTTAGAACCAATGAATTCTGTTTCCATGTAGCACAAACACAACATTGACATTGTCCCCAAATGGCTTGTGTAATGTCACAAAAAGAAAAACTGCTCTATAAGAAGATATCATTTCTCTTCAGTCAGCCAACAAGCAATTATCAAGAGTTTACTATGTGCTGAAAACTGGGAATGCAAAGAAAGGCAAAAAAACACAATTCTTATTTCCAAGGAACTCTCATTTTTAGGAGGGAGACAAAGTGCATACCTGTCTAATCATGACACCCCTGACTGCTTCTCAGCTCCCAATTTTGTTCCACTGGCCTTCTCAAGATACTAGATGCTTCTGATTCTAAACTTTTCCGCCGAATAGTAAGTTCATTTACAAATCCCATTTGAGGAAGTCCCCAAAACAAATATCTTCATTTCAAACCTGACATAATCCATGACTGCCCCTATCCCACTCAGACTTGTACCCCAACATCCTTTACATCTCCTTTTTATATGCTGAATTGAACCATTACAATAAAAGCTCTTTGAAGGTAGGGACTATAAATTTTGCTTTTATTTCTATACCCAGAACCCCTGGCATATACTAAGAGCACAATGAAGGTTTATCTTCCTATTTCTCTATTTGTGATCATACAAGATATATACAGAGCAGGTGGAAGGTAAGCAACTTTTTTTTTATAAATGAGTTTCATTAGTGATAAGAGGAATACAGAGATAAGGGAGAGGTTATCATTTAATTTGTCTGAATTACATTAGAAAAAATACCTTGTAATAATATTCTCAAAATTTTGTGATAGGGGCGGAGCCAAGATGGCGGGGTGAAAAGGTGACTTTCTGCCTCTCCTCCGATCTTCTCTCAAATCAACAATAAAATAAGCCTCTGAACTGATCTTCAAGTCAACGAACTCAGAAATATTTGGGCACGGCTCTCTGGAGAACTTCATATCAGGTTAGTCGGACTCGGACAGAGAGATAAATAGACGACCCCTGTGCAGGCCGGAAGTGAGGGTGGGACTCAGCTCAGCTCATCCTGGAAGAAATTCCAAACTCCAAACTCCAAATTCCAAACACCTGGAGTTTATCTGAGGCACTCGGGACACTCTGCCCTGATTGGGGACAGGTGTTCTGGCAGACTTGCCTTGTTTAAGGAGTAATTTGGACTTAGTCCTAGCCCCCACCGGCCCAGCACCTTAAGTCAACTCGCCGAAGTGCCCCAGGGCAAAGCGTCTTCAGCCGAGGTTTTTTTTTTTCCCCTACCTTAAAGAGATATCCACTCTGTCTAAAAAAAAAATGATGGAGAAGCAAAAGAGAGCTCTCACCATAGACAGCTTTTATCAAGGCAAAGAAACGACCTCAGATACAGAGGTTTCTTTAGACAAAAATCCAGAAAAAAACAGCAAGGACCATCACTGGTCCCCATTTCAAAAGGCCTTTCTGGAAGACTGCACAAAGAACCTCAAAAGAGAGCTGGAGGATAAATGGGAAAATAAACTGAAATCAGTGCAAGAAGGATACAGTATCTTGCAAGAAGGATATGATGCTCTGCAAAAGAGATATGAAAAAGACACCAATTTATTAAAAAATAAAATTAGTGAAGTGGAAAAAGAGTGCAGTGAACAAATTGGCCAGTTACAAAAGGAACTTAAAAAGGTAACTGAAGAAAACAACACTTTAAAAATAAGAATTGAACAAATGCAAGTGAATGACTCACTAAGACTTGAAGAATCAGTCAAACAAAATAAAAAAATGAAAAATTAGAAGAAAATATGAAATATCTCCTAGGAAAAACAACTGACTTAGAAAATAGATCTAGGAGAGACAATCTAAGGATTATTGGACTTCCTGAAAGCCATGATCAAAAAAAGAATCTAAACACTATCTTCCAGGAAATCCTGAAAGAAAACTGCCCTGAGATTGTAGAATCAAAGGGCAAAATCACCATTGAAAGAATTCACCGATCACCTCCTGAAAGAGACCCCAAAATTAAAACCCCAAGGAATATCGTGGCTAAATTTCAGGACTATAGCACCAAGGAACAGATTCTGCTAGCAGCTAGAAAGAAACAATTCAAATACCGAGGATCAATAATTAGAATCTGTCAGGATCTGTCAGCTTCCACACTGAAGGATCGAAGGGCTTGGAACCAGATATTCCGAAGGGCAAAGGAACTTGGATTAC